>CAUYUJ010017784.1:198562-201062 GCA_963575745.1 Prorocentrum cordatum
CATTCTTGGGCCATCTTGGGGGCCTCTAGGATTCGTCCCACGCCGGTACGGTCGCCGCGCGGGGACTGGATGGGGTCCGCCCGCCTTGTTACGGGAATACCATCGTGTCACAGGAATGACAACTCTTCGTGTCGGTTCCCCCTTTGCACCCTTTCCCCCATGATTTCTGGTTTGCGGGCTGACTAGTAGCTGTCTCCTGCCGCTGGCACTACCGATATGGCATAATCCCACCAGCCCTTTAGGGCGTGAGTGTTTTTCAACGAATTTCCTCTTCCATCTCTTCCCATTCGGGAGAGGCTTTACCCCGCCCTCTACCCTCTCCCCTGGACCTGGACGGGGCGCCCCGCGACCGATTGGAGCGTCCAAGATGGCCTCGGCGAGAATGCAACGATCATTGATTAGCCTTAGGTTTTGGGCCCATCTCGGCCTCAAGGGGGGCGGAAGGCTAATTGAGCCCCCCTCCTTCGATCACCCCGCATGGAGGCCTCCCACAGGGGCAAAAAATCATGGGGCCAGAGAGTCGCACCGTGTCGCCGATGCAGCGCCGATGCACTGGCGACGTCGGGACGGAGAGAATCAGACTCCGGCTAACGCCGCATCGCTGATGCCTCGGCGACGCGGTTCTCCGACCCCATCAACTCTGGCCAGATGTTGGAGGCTTGGACAACAAAACAGCACAAAACGCCTCCACTCCTCTCTTCCTCCTCGGCGAGGGGCAGGATCAGGACGAGGCCGGGACGGCAGCGCCCTCCCCCACCCCTGGCCGCCTTCTTCGTGTCCAGCGTGCGGCGCAGGTAGCTGCGTCCGGCCCAGCCGATCCAGCCGGTGGTGTAGATGAAAGCCAGCGACGACGGGATGATGCCTTGCGGAGTCCTCCCCCTCTACTCGTCCTCCACCTCCTCCTCCTTCTCCCCCTCCTCCTCGGCCTCCTCCTCCTCCTCCTCCTCCTCCTCCTACTCCTCCTCCTCCTCCTCCTCGCCACCACCGCAACCACCACCACTACCACCGCCACTACCATCATCAGCATCATCAGCAGCATCATTAGCATCATCAGCATCAACAACAACAGCATGAGCAGCATCAACAGCAACAGCAACATCATCATCAGCATCATAATCGACAACAACAGCATCGTCAACATCGACATCAGCATCATCAGCATCAGCATCAGCATCAGCATCAGCATCAGCATACGCATCAGCACAAGCATCATCAACATCATCACCGTCATCATCATCATCATCATCATCATCATCATCATCATCATCATCATCATCATCATCATCATCTCATCATCATCAGCAGCATCATCATCAGCATCATCATCATCATCATCACTATCAGTATCATCATCATCATCATCATCATCATCATCATCAGCAGCATCATCAGCATCATCATGATCATCATCATCCCCATCGTCCTCATCCTCATCCTCATCATCCTCCTCATCCTCCTCCTCATCATCCTCATCACCCTGGCCCGCCACTGCAATCACTGGGTCTCCCTCCTCAACCTCCCCGCCCCTCTTCCTCCTGCCGCAGATGTAGTCCCATCGGAAGATTGCTGGTGTCAGCTTCTTGAAGTCATCATCGCTCTCATCATCAGCATCAAAACATCATCATCATCATCATCATCATCATCATCATCATCATCATCATCATCATCATCATCATCATCATCATCATCATCCTCAGCAGCATCATCATACTGAATCGTCGTCGTGATCGCCTCAGCCGTCATCATAATGTTTGTCAACGACAGCAGCACGGTCATCATAATATTCATCATCATCATCATCAGCATGAGCATCGCCATCATTATAAGCGACAGCATCATCATCATCATCATCATCATCATCATCATCATCATCATCATCAGTATCATCATCATCAGCATCATCATCATCCCATCATCATCAGTGGCATCATCGTCAACATCCTCCTCATCATTAGCATCATCATCATCCCCATCGCCAACAGTCATCAGCATCCCCAACATAACTCAAAATTAGCATCATCAGCATGATCAGCATCAACGTCAAAATCAGAATCATCACCACCACCACAACCACCATCAGCATTCACATCAAAAATATCTACATCACAATCACCATGATCATGACTATCGGCCTCCTCGTCGTCGTCCCTCCTCCTACCCTTCTCCCCCTCCTTCTCCTCCTCTTCTTCCTCCTCCTCCACCTCCTCATCCTCCTCCTCCTACCCCCACCCTCGTCATCGTGCTGTCCCTCCTCCACCTCCTTCTCCTCCTCTTCCCTCATTCCCCCTCCTTCTTCCTCCCTCCCTCCCTCCCTCCCTCCCTCCCTCCCTCCTTCCCTCCTCCTCCGTAGCCATTTTGGCTCAAGCGAGCCGCGCGCTTCGGGAGGCCCTCGCCAGCGCGCCTGCTCGGGCGCAGGCGCGCAAGCGGCCATGGAGGACGTCGCCTTCTTCAGCAAGAGTTCCGGACGCCGCTGGGCTGCCGCGAGTGCGAGGACGCTCGC
>CAUYUJ010017784.1:206062-224717 GCA_963575745.1 Prorocentrum cordatum
TCCTTCTACCCTTCTCCTCCTCCTCCTCGTCCTCTTCCTTCTCCGCCTCCTCCTCCTCCTCCGCCTTCTCTCCTGTTCCTCCTCCTACCCCTCCCCTCGTCATCGTATTGTCCCTCCTCCTCCTTTTCCCTCATCCCCCTCCTTCTCCCTCCCTCCCTCCCTCTTCCTCCTCCTCCTCCTCCTCTTCCCGCTCATTGTCAACCTCATCATTATCATGATCATGAGCAGCATCATCATCGTAATCATCGCCATGAACACCATCATCCATCATTTTCCACCGTCATCATCATCATCATCATCATCATCATCATCATCATCATCATCATCATCATCATCATCATCATTAGCATCATCATCATCATCATCATCAGCATCGTCATCGTCATCGTCATTGTCATTATCATCATCATCATTATCATCATCATAATCATCATCATCATCATCATCATCATCATCATCATCATCATCATCATCATCATCATCATCATCATCATCATCATCATCATCATCATCATCATCGTCGACATCATCATCGTCATCAACGCGTTCAAGTCTGTGCTCGAGATTATTGGCCGCGCTGGCGGCACTGCAAAGCTGGGCAGGCGACAGCGCGCTCCTCTTACGCAACTTTCCCGCTGGCTTAGAGCATCGCCGGACCGAGGATGGGGCGAGCCAGCGGCCGCGGGTCTGACGGGTTGCTGCGCTCGCTCTGGAGCGCCACGCGTCATGGCTAGGACCTGCGTGGCAAAAAGAGTGAGGCGAGAACGGCAGCTGGGCATCGAAAACTTCGAGGCGGTACTCACGGTATGCCGCCGCCCAGCGGGCGGCACTCAGACCAGGACACAGCGGGGCGGCTGGGTCTCCTGGGCGCGCTGACGTCGCTCTGGCGGCCAGGTTGAGGACAAGCTGAGCCACCCAGCCACGGTCATGGGCCCCCACGATGGTGGAGGCGTCGTAGTCGAAGTTCTTCTTGGCGTCCAGACACTTGTCCAGGACCGCGTCCCACGCAGCCACACCCGTCGGCTCGCGCCCGTGCTGCCTCGCCGAGCGCCCGACCTCCACGAACGACTCCCAGTAGTGCCGAGCTGTGGTCGGGCGGACGGCGGCGCGGCGGCAGGCCCCTGGGGCCTCACCGTAGGCCTCCCGGCGGGCACCGCCCCGGCGCCTGGCTGCGCGCCGCGCCGGCGCAGGCGGCGCGATGGGCCCACCCGAGCCGGGCGGCGCGCTCAAGGCGCGGGGCAGCCACACGTCGGCTGGGTGCTGGGGAGGGCTGCGAGCCGGCTGCCAGACGCCAGTCCCAGAAGTCGCCCAGGAGGGGCCCCCGCGGGCGGCGGAGGCTGCTGGGCGGCGCAGCGGCGCGGCACACCCGGGCCAGAGCAACAGCCAGGCGAGGAGGGTACGCCGCGGCGAAAGAGGTACGCCACCGCGGGCGGGCCCCTGCAAGCTGCACCTTCCCGGCGAGGACGACATGGGGGGCCCCTGGCGCCGGGCATCGGCGACTGAGAGTGGGCCCCCCAGGTAGCGTAGTGTAGATCGTCGTCGGCTTCTTCCACGGGGCCCCGTAGGCGCACATGTCGAAGTCGCAGCGCACGGCACCAAGCCTCGCCAGCGCCCGAGAGATCCCGGGATCGCCGAAGAGGCTGCTGCGAGCAGGGTTCTCCAGGATGATGTGGACGCCGCAGCGCGCTGCGACCCGCAGGACCTTGGCGGTGAAGGCCTTGCAGGCGGCGGCGGGGCGGTCTCCGACCCCGGCGGTACGGGCCGGCACCCACCCCGTGCAAGGAGTGCCGAGCAGGATGCACCACGCCAGTCCGCCAGCGATCCAGGCCAGGATCTCCCGCTGCACACGCGGGCCCAGAAGGTCATGATGAGGCCCATGAACTCGATCGACCGGCACCGCGGTGCGCAGGCCCTCCTGCGCGGCGGCGGCGGTGGCGGCCCCGCAGCTGGAGTAGAGCTCCAGGAACGCCGGCCGCGAGGCGGGCCAGGCGGAGCGCCCGCGGGCACCAGAGTGAGCGGGCGGCCGCGGCGGCCGCGGCGGGGGAGCGGGCAAGGGGTTGTGACTTTGGAGGGCTGAATCCTCCCCCCCTTGCCCGGCGAATGGGCCCCCCTGGCGGCCAGCGCCGCGGGCCGTCGGCCTCCGGCGGCCGCGGCCTCCCCGCGAGGGCGCCCAGGGGGCGCAGCGGCGTCTGCCTGCCACTCTGGCCCCACAGCGGCGGCCAAGGGCAGCTGGCGGAGGAGCGCCCCCGGCGCACGGCGCCCGAAGGGCACCAGGCCCCGCCCGGCCAGGCGGGAGTCGAAGTCCGACGGGTTGCGCTCAGTCTCCACGTAGCGCCGGTGCCAGGTGATGCCCGCGCCAATCTGGAGAGCGCACGCACGGCGAGTGAGAGCCAGCAGCTCCTTGTCCCTCGCCCGACCCCAATCGAGCGCCAGGATCTCCGACAGGTTGTCGCCGAAGGAGACGAGGTGGCACCCGTGCGACCGGGCGTCTCGCGCCTCGCGGTCGAGGCCGAGGAGGGCCGCCCGCGCCTCCTTGCAGTGGATCGCCGCCGGGCGCCGCCAAGAGCCCACGGCCCCACGGCGCCAGCGGCTGGGCCGCGCCCACTCCGCCGCGATCGGAGGCACCAGGCCCACCCGCTCTCGGAAGTCGCGGGGCGGGCGGCGGGAGCGGGGATCGCCAGCCTGCAGGGGGGCCACGCTGGGCAGAGGCTGCAGCGAGTCGGCGACCCAGCGGGAGAAGGCACCCTCGGGCAGGAGGGGGGCGACCTCGGCACCACGGATGGCCGCGGTCGTCGCCGCGGGCCCGCCGTCGTCGTCCACGAAGCGCCACCGCTCGCGCCAGACTGCCTCCCGCCAGAGGCCGGCGGGGTCCGCGGCGGTGAAGTGGAAGGCGTACCCCTCGGTGGAGGCGTCGCTGCAGTAGGCCCGACCGAGCATTTCGCCCGCGACGTCGACGTGCGCGAAGTGGCACAGACCGCGGGCGACGGCCAGCTCGGCGAGGGCACCCTCCGGCAGCGGTCGCACCGCGGAGCCTCCCTTGCCGACGAATCGGTAGCACTCCCCGAGCACCGAGAGGAGACACCTGCGCAGACCGAGCTGATGGCATAAGTGTCCCAAGAGGCGGTGCATGTGGTCCGGGGAGATGGCCTTGACCTGGAGCAACGTGCCGAGCCCGTACCAAAGCCTCCACGATCGTCGGGCGGTGGGGCGGATCCAAGAGCGGCGCCCGTCAAAGTGCAGGCCAAGCGCCTCGAAGTCCAGGCAGGGGTCGACGCGCTCGTGCACCGCGAGGCCCGCCACCTCCAGCTCGTGGGCCACGGCGGAGAGGAGGCAGGCGACGGAGGCCTTGTCACCCCCGATGACGTTGGCGTTGTCGACGTAGGGGGCGCAGATCGCTGCCCCCGGGGCCAGCGGCGGAGGGGGCCCCCTGTCCCCCAAGAGGTACTCGGGAAGCCCCAGCGAACGCTGAGCCCGACGGCAAGCCTCGCACACGGCGCTGCGGCAGAAGAACAGGGCCCAGCTCCAGCCCATAGGCAAGCCCGCGAAGCACGCCTCCAGGAGGGTGTCCTCGGCGACGGACACGTCGCACCCGAGGTCGGGGTCAAAGACCGTGTCCATCCCCAGCGCCCCCGCGGTGTCCTGGAGCCCCAGGCCGAAGTAGTGCGAGACCGTGGGCACCAGGAACTGGTAGAAGCCGTCCTGGAGGTCGATGGAGCCTCCCCACAGCTCCTTGGAGCGGCACGCGCCCCGAGCTGCGGCTGGCCGAGCCGCGCCGTCAGCGCCGGCGGCGTCCAGGGCAGCGGCGGCCACGTAGCCCGGGTCGTGGATGAGCGACCCCACAGCCCCAGTGGTGGCCAGCTTGGCGCAGGGCGCCCGGCGGTGGACAGCGTTCGCCGGCCTCGCGCCGAGGACGAGGCGGAGCTGCCCAGACTTCTTCTTGACAAAGAACATCCCGCAACGGGCGGCGACCCTCGTCCTGTAGCAGATGAGGCCGCAGTCGGCGAGCTTCTGCACGAAGTCACGGAGGAGGCGGGGGTTCGAAGCCAGGCGCCTATCCCAGTGTGGACGAACAGGCTCGACTCCCTCCAGCTGGTCCTCCCCCAGGGCGATGAGCGACGGGTCGGCCAGGTAGCGGGCCGCGTCGGCGCCCACCAGCAGCCGGGCGCCCTTCGGGCGCAGCCGCTTGGAGGTGACGGAGACGCGGTCGGGGTCGCACGGTGCCACGGCCAGGGGCACGTCCGCGTCGTAGAGGCCCTTTGCCTCGAGGAGCTCCGGCAAGGCGCCGGAGGGGAAGAGGTCGAACTCAAGTGGCCTCGGGCCCGCAGCCAGGGCAACGTCCGCGAGGCGCCTCCACGTCGCGAGCTGGGCGTCAGACAGCTCCCGCCCGTGGGGAAGGCGGCTGGCCCACACCGGCCTGGGCGGCCCTCGGGCGCGCGCGGCGGCCAGAGCGTTGAGAGCGGCGGCGGCATCAAGCTGCAACGCGCCCACTGCGCCGGCCTCCACGAGCTCCCGTCCCGACGCTGAGCCGGGCAAAGAAAAGAATGACTTGGGCCGCGGGAGCGGGAACAGACCGCACTGCCAGCGGGAAGCACCACGGCGATCCATCCGAGCAGCGGCAGCACCACTGCGAGGCAGACGGCCAGGTGCGAGGGGGAGAGCCTCGATGGCCCTACTCGTTGTCCTTGCCGCCCTTCTTGCGGCCACTCTCCTCGGCGTAGAGGCGCTGCTGCTTCGGCGCGAAGGCCTCCGTCTTCTGCTCGTCGGCGATGAAGCGGGCGAAGTCCCCGACCGCCAGGGTGGCGCCGCCGTCGAGGCGGCTGTGGACCATCATTTCGAGGCCCCGGAAGTCGGGGTTCTTGGGCGACTTCTCGACCGCACGCTCGATGTAGAGCACGCGCCGAGCCAGCATCTCCATCGCAGCACTCTGGAAGATCTCGAGCTGGTCGAAGCACAGCGCGTGGTGCAGCACGGACACGAGGCTCTGGTGATGCTTGGCCACGCCCGCCTCGGCGCTGACTCCCGACGACCTGGCCCACGCAGAGTGGTAGCTCTCCAAGGACTCTCCTGAAGCGCGGATCCCGCGCGGCAGCTCGAGCGACGCAGAGGGCCCACGGAAGGGCCAGTCCTTGGCCTCGGCCGTCATCATCCCGTCGCGGCCCGCCTTCACGGCCAGCTCCGAGAGGGACGCCAGGCCCTCCTTGAAGTCGAGGTAGCGGGCGTCCTGCGCATCGCGGCTGATGGCGAGCACACGAGGGTCGCGGCCGGCACCCGTCTGCTGCTCCTCCTTCCAGGCCGCCAGGTCGCCGGGGAGCAGCCTCTCGACTGCCACCCACCTCTGGTCGTCCATCCTGGCGAGCCCGGCATGCCCCCGCGACACAAAGCGCGCGGGGTTGGAGGAGACGGCGACCTCGACGGTGGTGCCGAAGTCTTCGTCGGCGGGGTCGGCAACGTACCAGACGGCTGCCGAGGCCGCAGCAGCAGGCGCAGCCCCACCCAAGATGCTCGCCAGGGCGTGTGCCTGTTGCATCAGGCCCGCCAACTCGTCCTCCCCCAGCGGATCGAACCCGTAGAAGTTCCCGCGCAGGCGAGCCGGGATCGGGCACCCACGAACCAGCGGCACGACGCGCGACGTCGAGAGGTTCCGCACCTGGACGTCGCGGGTCGGAGTAGCATACACCCACCTGCCATCGTCCCCGATCTTCACCAGGAGGATGCGGTGGTGCCACCTGAAGTTCGGGTCGTCGTCGAAGGCCTCGGCGATCTGGTGTTGCTCGATATCGAGGGCCTGCGGGACGGCAGCCATCAGCGGCGACGCCGCGGCGCCCAGACGTCAGGCTCGTCGAGAGCAGCCAGACCAGGACCCCCAGCGTCGCGGTCGCCAAGCGCCAGCGGCGGCGGCGCCGCACGGCCCGCGGCCAGGGCGGAAGGCGTGGCGGGGCCCCCGAAAGAGGCCCCCGCCGTCGCCGTGCCGACCCAGCGGCCGTGGCACCACAGGCGGCAGGCCGCCGCGAGACCCAATGCGAGGGTCGCAGCGGCCAGAGCGGCGGCCCACAAGGCCGAAGTCGCCCAGCCGCAGCTGCAGGCGGGGCAGGCGGCCGCCGCCGGGCAGGCGGCCAGCGAGGGGCAGACCTGCCTCGGGGCAGACCGCCGCGGGGCAGATGCACGCCGGGCAGGGCGCCGACGGCGGGCACGACAGCGTGGGGCAGGAGGGCGCCGGGCAGGCGCAAGGCGGGCAGTCGAGGACGTGCCCGCAGGAGCCCTGCCCCGCAGCCTCGGGCCCGGCCCACCAGCCGCCGGTGAGGCCACCGAGGAGCGCCGCAATCGCAGCGGCAGGGGCGTTGAGCGGGCCGGGCCCTCCCATCCCAAGCCAGAAAAGCTGCAGAGGACTCCGATGCGGACAGTGATAATGTGTCGCACTCTCAATCATCATCATCGTCATCATCATCCTCATCCTCATCCTCTTCCTCATCCTCATCATCATCATCACCACCACCACCACCATCATCATCATCATCATCATCATCATCATCAGCAGCATAAGCATCATCGTCATCATCACCATCGAGCCTCCAGCAGCGTCTTCAGCAGTAGCAGCACCAGCACCAGTAGCAGAATCACCACCATCGTCATCACAGATACTAGTTCCTCTCTCGACTCTCCTCTTTTCCATCGCCATTCTCGACTCTCCTCTTTTCCATACTATCTCCTCTCTCGACTCTCCTCTTTTCCTCTCCTCTCCCTCCCCTTTCTCCTCGCTCTATGCTGCTGCTCGCTCCACCTGCTTCCTGTCACGCGGCACGGTGCACACAGGTCGCCCGCGGAGAAGTTGTGATGTGGCTCCCTGGCCTCCAACGCATCGAGGAAATACCGCGGAGGACTCTCCCCGTCTTCGGCCTCTCCTCCCCAAGGGACCTTCACAAAGCGCGGCTCGGGATGAAAGCCAGCGCAAGGGAAAGAGTCGGGACTTCTGGGGACGCCGCATTGAGAAACATCCAGACATCGGCTCTCCATGGGTATCAGAGAGGAATCCAAGCTGTTTGGTTACCCAGGCCAAATCAACGGCCAGCCCTGTTTGCAGCTCGCTTGCAAACGATTCACGATTAACGCCCGTTACCGAGGTCGCCCCCCCCTCGCACCCCCCCCGTATTAGCGTCACGCATGGCGCCAGCGCCGTCCGGGGGTAGCTCATTCCCAGACGTCACCGGCAAATCGTGACGTTACCACACTTCTCCCCGACGTAACGCCCGTTATTACCGGGCGATGGAAAAAAAACAAACAAAAAAAAACTCTAGGGGTTAATCTGAACCCAGAACGGAGGAGCGGGAACAATCGTCTGGGTAGATTTAAGCGCTGCGTCGTAGTCTTAACAATCTCGGTGCGGACGAAGGGGAGGATTGCGAAGAGGGCTTCAGCGAGTCAGCTCACGTGGCTGGTTCTCCTGGCACGTCCCAGCGCCAGAGGCGCCTCCGAGCCCGTCGCCGATACGTCGCCGATGTACTTGCGACGTCGGGATGGAAAAAATCGGGCTCCGATTCGATCCGAATCGCCAATGCATCGGCGATGCGGCATGATCCTCGTCCGATCCGAGTGATTCTCGCCGTCTGTTTTCCCGGTCTGACGGGGCCCTGGGACACACAAATCAATAGACACAAATAACAGGATTCCCTATATGTTCCCATATTTTCGGGGTTTCTGTCTTCCCCCCCACTTCCCATATTTTCACATATTTTCTGGGGAATCGGCGATTAATTGTGTCTGTGTGCTCTTTTCCATCCTGAGGGTCAAGCGGCCAATCGGGTCGATCTGGGCACCCCTGGACGCCTGGCGGCGAGGCGCAGCTGCTGGAGAGCACCCCGAGGCTGAAAAAAAGACACCCAGAACCGGCGAAAACCTGGCACCTCGAGCCCCTCGTCGCCGGGCCCGGCTGCCACGAACCCTATTTTCGGTCATTCGCGATAACGCCCGTTACACCGGCCCCGCCCCCCCCCCCTTCCCCGCCCACGGTCACGTCACGATCCGCACTGGCCCCGTCTGGGAAGAGAGCCACTCCTGCACTCCAGGACGGCGCCGGCGCAAATCGTGACGGGAGCAGACACCTCCCCCCTCCCACCTCCAGTCACGCGTGCCATCGCCAGAAGATACACTCGACCAGGATAGTAAGGATGCGCGGTAAGGATGCAAGGGCCTTGGAACTTGAACGCCATGTTGACGTTTTCCGTGAGGAACGCAGCAGAATGCCGAAGGATGCCGAAGACCGAAGGGACAAGGATGGAAGGGTAGCCTTGGAAAGTTGCCCCACCCTTACCACCATGGTTGCCTGTACTGGAAACGTCTCCACACTTGCTTGAAGGGGCCCTGAGACACACAAATAATTGTGTCTGTGTCTGTGTGTGTTTTTCCCCTCCTGATTGCTGGGGAGCCGCCTCCGCGCACGAACTCGCCCGTGGCGATGGTGCGCGGGACGCCGTCCTTCTTGCCGCAGAGGCGCTCGCCGTACGCCTCCTTGCGCCTGGCCAGCCAGGGGGCGGCGCCAGAGCGGCGCGGGCGGCGGCCGCGGCGCCAAGGGCCGCCGCTGGAGGGGAGCCAGCGGCGGCGGCCGCCACGGCGGCGGCCGCGGCGGCGCCGGCGGCATGGTGGCCGCAGCGCACGGGCCACGCCAGGATCGGACGGCATCGAAGCGGCAGATCGGACCGACTCGAAGTGTGCGTCGCAGTTGGCTCAGGTCTGGGCATTTCCCCCTACGGGCGGATCTTGAACGACGAAATGAAGCAGAACCCCTAGAATGATCAAACATGGCAGAAACATCGTCCCCGAACTATGTTCTGACTATTTTTCTAAGATTTTCCTCCTGCAGAGGGACAGGCCCGACTTCACACTGGGCCGCATCGGCTCGGCGTCGGCACCGAACAGCGCCGCGCCAGGAGGCACAGCCGCGCCACGCAAGCCTCTCCGGGCCGCCACCGGGCCATCCCAAGATCGCCGTCGAGCCGGGCCGATGGGATCGAGATGGGCCCCGCAGGGTCACGCGCTCCCTCCAGGGGGAGACTCAAAGGTACCGATGCCGCCACTCCCCGGACCTCTCCCGGGGTGGGCTCTGACCAGAATTTCGGGGCGAAGCCGACGGTGGCGACGAGGGCCTCCGAGGAGGCCCCAAGAGGGGGAGAACGGGCGGAGGGCAGCCGTATGAGTTTCCCGATACGAAATCGACGATCTCTCATCGGATTGAGATCGACGGTGTCTGCTCATTGGGGCTCTCTCGGGGTGCCTCTTGGGGCGTCTTCGGGGCCTTCGTGGGGGCCTCCTGGGGGGCCTCTTGGGCCTCCTCTGAGACTCCAGGAGGGGAGGAGGAGGAGAAGGAGGAGGATGGGGAGGAGGAGGAGGAGGATGAGGAGGAGGAGGAGGAGGAGGAGGAGGAGGACCAGACGCCCAGCGCCTCGACCACGAGCGAGGCGCCCGATGCCGTGGCCGCGCCTCGGCCTCGGGGCGAGCGGGCCTCGCAGGCCGCGGGGCCGGCACACCCCACCAGAGCTCGGGCCGCAGCGCCGACCACCGGGGGGGCTCAAGGGGCCTCGGGGGGCCCCCGGGGGCGCGGCGATTCGAGGCACTCTCGAGGGGCAGCGCTAAGAAGCGACTCCCCTTCCCTGATCTTCTTCGATAGTTAAATCTCCTCCAAGATGGCCCCAAGAGAGCGCTGGGAAAGCTCCCAAGAGCGCCCCAAGAGTGCCCCAAGAGGGGGCCCGCGCGCAGAGGGCGTCGAGGCGCCGTGGGTCGCGCCGTGGGGCCTGCGTGGCAGAGGGCGAGGAGGAGGAGGAGGAGGAGCAGGAGGAGGAGGAGGAGGAGTAGGAGGAGGAGGAGGAGGGGCCCCTCCCGGGCCACGTGGCCGTCAGAGAGCGCCCCGGGTGAAAACTGGTCCCCAGGGAGGGGTCCAGATCCCTGGAGAGTCACGATGCTAAACAATCACGGCCGAGGATAGGGCGAAGGGATCTGTACATATCATCTGCTCCGTGGCCAGGCCCATCCTGAACTCAGCAGCTGTGTATACGCCCTCCTGGCCAAGCGAGGAGGGCGCGGCGTGTGTGTATATATATACACACACATACACCGCTGGCGGGGTCAAGATGGGCATGGACAGGGAGCAGTGTATATGTACAAAACTCGTCGCCCTAGAGGATGTCGAGATGTTTCTGTCCTCGGGCCTCAGAGTCTCGACCCCTTCCCTGAGACTGGCGTTCGTCTCCACTCGCTTATGACGGTCCCTGAGCCCGGTAACGGCCCCTGGAAACCGACAGCGGCCAAAACCCTCCGCCCTGATTCATTGAGGACGTTGGAGGTTTGGTCCGCCAGAGAAGGACGAGGGGAGGTCTCGACCCAGTCCTTCTGCGGCCTCTCTCGGGGCCGGACCGGTCCGCGCGAGGACCCATGGGGCCTCGGATCCTGGCAGAAGCTGCAGGCCGCCCAAACAGGCTCAAAGCAGATGGGGTCGGAGGATCTCGCCGCATCGACGATCCATCGTCGATCCATCGGATATGCGTCGACGACGTCGGCGATGCATCGGCGACGTCGGCGTAGAGAAATCGGGCTCCACATCGAGCTGCATCGCCGATGCCGCGGCGATGCTGCGCGACCCACCGAACCCGTCTGCTTCGCCACCGTTTGGGCAGCCTGGAAAAGCCGAGGGGAGCCAGGGGGAGCACCAATGAGCTGGAATCAACCATGCGTCGCCGACGGATCGCCGACGGGCTCCCGATGGGATCCCCCCACGCCCCCCTCGCACCTGGACTGGCCGGGACGCCGGGGGGGGCCCATCGGCCAGGAGTGGGCAACCGGCCGGAGGTCGAGGACCCCCCCCCCACCCTGAGCCATTCCCCCCCGGCCCTCCGTCGTCGGCGCCCCTGGGAGGCGCCAATCGGGACATCTCCCGAGACGCCCACGGCTGAGGGGCCTGCAGAACCGGGGCTGAAGGCCAGGACCAGAGAGGTAGGATCTCGAAGCGCGTGCCCAGGGGAGGGAGGGAGGAGGCAGGAAGAGGCAGGAGCAGACAGAAGGAGGGAGGAGGAGCCCTCATCTGGGAGGGATGAGGAAAAGGGAGGGGGGGGAGAAGATCGCATGCCACCGAGGGGAGAGAAAGAAAGAGAGAGAGAGAGACACCTATATATATATATATATATATATACACATACATATATATACACATACATACATACGCACATATATATATATATATATAGAGAGAGAGAGAGAGAGAGAGAGAGAGAGAGAACCCCGACGAGCCCGTCAAAAAGAGCACCCAGCGGGGGGAGACCATCGGAGAGGACCCTTCTGCCACCACAGCATGGTTTTTGAAGGCTAGGAGGAGGAGAAGGAGGAGGAGGAGGAGGATGAGGATCATGAGTAGAAGAGGAGGAGGAGGAGGAGGAGGAGGGGGAGGAGAGGAGGAGGAGGAGGAGGAGGAGAAGAAGAAGACGAGTGAGGAGGAGGAGGAGGAGGGAGGAGGAGGAGGAGGAAGGGAGGAAAGGAGGGGAGGAGGAGGCGAAGGAGGCAGGAGGAGGAGGGGAAGGAGGAGAAGGAGGAGGAGGAGGAGGAGTGAGGAGGAGGAGGAGGAGCAGGAGGAGCAGGAGGAGGAGGAGGAGGAGGAGGAGGAGGAGAGGGGAGGAGGAGGAGGAGGAGGAGGAGGAGGAGGAGGAGGAATTACAGGAATTATCGCCTTCGCGTAGCGAAAATATATGAATCCTCTGCTCAAGCCATTGCTCGAGGCTCGGGGCTCAGGTCACTTACACTTGGGAAACTCGCCGCGCTGGACTCTCTCCAGATACTCGCGACGAGTCTTGGACCTGCATTCGGCTCCTAGTCCCCTGAGTTGAGACTGTCCGAAGTAGCCGCGCACACTGCAACACCAAATTCCTAACATGTGATGATACATTATGGCGTGAGAGGGGTGGGCCCAACCACCAGCGATATGCATAAGGCACCCCCTTTTCACCCTAGAAACTCTACCGTCCATACTAACAAGCTCATCGCAGTCGCTTTTTAGCCAGTCGGACAAGGTGGCTATCGTGGCGGACCCTTTACAGCGAACGCAAAACTTACCACTTTCGGCAAGGGTGTGCGCGGTCGCGAAGCGAGCTATGATAGACGGAGCGGGAGGACGAAGAGCGGGAGGCGGGGAAGGGGCAGGTGAAAGACCTCCATCCACACTGGCCTGCGGGGCCGTCCGAGCGGCTCGGGTTGCCGCTGCGGCGGCGGCTCTCCGCTCGGCCTCATGTTGGATGGAACACAACGCAACCCTCAACAGGCGACGCCTGACGAGCATCGCCTTTTTTCTCCACCATCTTAACTCGAAATCGCTCTTGTGCTGGTACTCGCGCGGCCTCTCCAGCCACTCCTGCCAGGTGGTCAACGGCGACGTTGCCTTGGACCATCGAGCTCTGCAGCCCGCGCCTCTGCACCTCCTCCGCATCCACATGGGACGGCACCTGCAGCACTATGATGTCGGACGGCTCGCGCTGTTGATCCTGCAGATGCCGTCCGATATGACGCCGTAGCCCAGCGTGCACTCCCGCTGGGTATCGATACAACTGCCCCCACCAACCGCGACTCACCTCCGCGCAGTCGGTGACGAATATCATGACTCCTGAACTGCATCTGATGGCGAGCTCGAGTGCTGATATCTCACCCTTTGGCACAGTCTGAATTCCTCCGAGCAGCGGCCCCATCAAGAAGGCGCTAACCTGAAAGGGCGTGAACGATGGGATCACACAGACTGCTAATACAGTTCGCATAAACCGTACATCGTGTGTGTGTGTGTGTGTGTGTCAGGTCCCCCCGACGCATCTCCGAACACATACAGCGGACTCGCGGCTGTGCCGTGGTCCAACAATGCTGGACCTGCTTCGATATGGCCTCCTGACCATATCTCGATCGACGTGGGTGGAGAAACTCGTGTCCAGCGTGCTGGAATGATTCCTCGGCTCCAAAAACCATGAATGAGCATCATGATCGACCATCGCTTCGGGGACGAGGGAATCAGACTGCTCGAACACTGTGCCACCCTGATTGCACTTGCACAGCCAGGTCCTGTGGATGTCCGACTCGGTAGCCTCGAGGCATCGATCCCAAGTGTCGCTGGCTGGAACATTGGCGACACGCTTCCTCTCATTCGTCCACATTCCTCCGACGGCGATGGTCAGCATGAGTTCGGCTAACTGTCGCCCTTTGTCAACATGATACAAATTACCGATGAAACGTCGCAGACTGAGAAGGTCTGCGCCGTCCCCCAAGCCGCTGCCGCAGTGCAAGGCCGAGGCCTCGCGCCATTGCCGCAAAGCTAATGGCCCTTCGAACTCCCTAAGCAAGTCATATGCCTGGTCCAGCGAGCACAGAGCATCATCGTAGAACTTCCACGCATGTAGCCCCTGCCCGCTGTCAGTGGGCAGACCCCACTCTGAAGGGGAGTGAGGGTTCCAGCCAGCCTGCAACAAATACGCCACCACGGTTGACACAGGGCCGCGAACATGTCTGGACATATGTGTTTCTGGTAACTGTCGTAGCTGCTGAACAACCTGCTGTCAAACTCGATTCACGCCTGGTCGCACTGACGGATCGGTGATCCACACCTGCAGCCACTGCGCCAAGCACTGCCGAGGTAGGACCAGCCCAGGGTCGGCATGCTCAGCACGGAAACCGATAAGTGTAGTGACGCAACGACCCCGTCGCACGGCGCCAGAAGCGGCACCAAGACGGCGTCGTTGCAACACCATATCGCTGCCAAACGTCCCATATATATGATGTCCATATGTTGCCACGGCTTGGGGCCCAGCTCGCTCGACGCGGGCTGTGACCTTGAATCGTCGAGCAGCTGCTGCCAGACGACGAAACTTCTGATGTTGGTGCCCTGCTTTGGCCACACGCTTGCGCGCTGTGGCGCGCGCATGACGGACTCCGTGGCCCATGTCTACACCAAACTATGCTAATTGCAACGCTGCAGTGACATGAATGCCGTGTCGCTTGAGAACATGCACAACTTCTTAGGAGGAGGAGGAGGAGGAGGAGGAGGAGGAGGAGGAGGAGGAGGAGGAGGAGGAGGAGTGAGGAGGTGGAGAGTAAGGGGAGGAGCAGTGCAGGAGCAGGAAGCAGAGAGGAGGGTGGAGGAGGAGGAAGAGGAGGGGAGGAGGGGATAAGGAGGAGGAGAAAGAGGGGGGAAGAAGAAGGAGGGCGAGGAGGGAGGACGAGAAGAGGAAGAGGAGGAGGAGGAGGAGGAGGTGGAGGAGGGAGGAGCTGAGGGGGGAGAAAGGAGGAGAATGCGGGAGGAGGAAGATGAGGAGGAGGTGGAGGACGAGGGGGAAGGAGGAGGAGGAGGAGGAGGAAGAGGAGGGAGAGAAGGGGGAGAAGGAAGAAGAGGAGGAGGAAGAAGAGGAGAAGGGCGACGAGGAGGGGAATGCGAAGGAGGAGGGGGAGGAGGAGTAGGAGGAGGAGGAGGAGGAATAGAAGGAGGAGGAGGAGGAGTAGGAGTAGGAGTCAAGCTAGCCAGCTCGAGCGAGTCAAGCATGGCATGCCCAGTCCCACCCGCCCGCCCACAACATAAGAAGCAAAGCTGGCACAACTGGGGGCCGAAGTCACACCGGCCAGCCGGTTTGGTACAGCTGATGCGGCCGCGATGGCGGTTGCCGACGGGAACTGGCGAGCGCGTGTTGAATGCCGCGCACGCATTGCCAGACGAGTCGAGAATGGCCCGGTACACCGCAGGAAGCCAGAGGTGGCCGGAGGAAGCCCGACGGTCTGACAGGACACCCCAAAGCATTTTTGTGAAAAAGCATTGGGTTTTTTATGTTTGTATGTTGAAATGCTTGCAAACACACGGTGTTCGGTAGGATTCTGACATGAACGCGCGAGTGTGCTTTTTGTTGTATTTTTTGCACAGGATTCGCGGCCTGGGTGCATGACAGAGCATCGCGAGTGCACCGCGCGATGACGTGAAATCGCTGGATTTGACAGAATTCTTAAGATTCCTATGGTTTTCCTATGATTTCAGCAAGAGAGCCCGGGCGGGAAATTTGTACAATTTTTGTGAAAAAAAGCATTGGGTTTTTGATGTTTTTATGTTGAAATGCTTGCAAACACACGGTGTTCGGTAGGATTCTGACATGAACGCGCGCGTGTGCTCTTTGTGGTATTTTTTGCAATGGATTATCGCCGTGGACGACAGGACGTCCATGTCGAGAGGAAAAAATAAGAAAAATGTTGATTTTGTATTGTTTTTTACAGGTTAGGATGGGACCCCCCGGATGCGGCCCCTAATGGCCGGCCTGAGGGGGGAGTAGGAGTATATTCTAATAAGGAATAAGGATAGGGGTCAAGCTAGCCAGCTCGAGCGAGTCAAGCATGGCATGCCCAGTCCCACCCGCCCTCCCACAACATAAGAAGCAAAGCTGGCACAACTGGGTGCCGAAGTCACACCGGCCAGCCGGTTTGGTACAGCTGATGCGGCCGCGATGGCGGTTGCCGACGGGAACTGGCGAGCGCGTGTTGAATGCCGCGCACGCATTGCCAGACGAGTCGAGAATGGCCCGGTACACCGCAGGAAGCCAGAGGTGGCCGGAGGAAGCCCGACGGTCTGACAGGACCCCCCAAAGCATTTTTGTGAAAAAGCATTGGGTTTTTGATGTTTTTATGTTGAAATGCTTGCAAACACACGGTGTTCGGTAGGATTCTGACATGAACGCGCGAGTGTGCTCTTTGTGGTATTTTTTGCACAGGATCCGCGGCCTGGGTGCATGACAGAGCATCGCGAGTGCACCGCGCGATGACGTGGGACTCCTAAAAACCCTACTAATTCTCAGATTCCTAAGAAGGCCTTTTCCTATGATTTCAGCAAGAGAGCCCGGGCGGGAAATTGTTGTACAATTTTTTGTGAACAAACTTGGGGTTTTTGATTGTTTTTATGTTGAAATGCTTGCAACGCTACACGGTGGTTCGTAAGATTCTGAACATGAACTCGCGCGTGTGCTCTTTGTGGTAATTTTTTTGTCGATGGATTTATTCGCCTGGGGGGGGAAGGGAGGTCGGGGGGACGACAGGACGTCCATGTCGAGAAGAAACAATAAGAAAAATGTTGATTTTTTATTGTTTTTTACAGGCTAGGATGGGACCACCCGGATGCGCCCGCTATCTGCCGGCCTGAGGGGGGAGTAGGAGTATATTCTAATAAGGAATAAGGATAGGGGTAGGAGTAGGAGTTGGAGTAGGAGTAGGAGTCAAGCTAGCCAGCTCGAGCGAGTCAAGCATGGCATGCCCAGTCCCACCCGCCCTCCCACAACATAAGAAGCAAAGCTGGCACAACTGGGGGCCGAAGTCAAGCGCCCGAGCAAAAAAACAAAATCTACCGGCCAGCCGGTTTGGTACAGCTGATGCGGCCGCGATGGCGGTTGCCGACGGGAAACTGGCGAGCGCGTGTTGAATGCCGCGCACGCATTGCCAGACGAGTCGAGAATGGCCCGGTACACCGCAGGAAGCCAGAGGTGGCCGGAGGAAGCCCGACGGTCTGACAGGACACCCAAAAGCATTTTTGTGAAAAAGCATTGGGTTTTTGATGTTTTTATGTTGAAATGCTTGCAAACACACGGTGTTCGGTAGGATTCTGACACGAACGCGCGAGTGTGCTCTTTGTGGTATTTTTTTGCACAGGATTCGCGGCCTGGGTGCATGACAGAGCATCGCGAGTGCACCGCGCGATGACGCGAAATCGCTGGATTTGACCGACTTCTTCAGATTCCTATGGTTTTCCTATGATTTCAGCAAGAGAGCCCGGGCGGGAAATTTGTACAACTTTTGTGAAAAAGCATTGGGTTTTTGATGTTTTTATGTTGAAATGCTTGCAAACACACGGTGTTCGGTAGGATTCTGACATGAACGCGCGCGTGTGCTCTTTGTTGTATTTTTTGCAATGGATTATCGCCGTGGACGACAGGACGTCCATGTCGAGAGGAAAAAAAAAAAGGAAAATGTTGATTTTGTATTGTTTTTTACAGGTTAGGATGGGACCACCCGGATGGGCCCCCTATCTGCCGGCCTGAAGGGGGAGTAGGAGTATATTCTAATAAGGAATAAGGATAGGAGTAGGAGTAGGAGTAGGAGTAGGAGTAGGAGTGAAGCTAGCCAGCTCGAGCGAGTCAAGCATGGCATGCCCAGTCCCACCCGCCCTCCCACAACATAAGAAGCAAAGCTGGCACAACTGGGGGCCGAAGTCACACCGGCCAGCCTGTTTGGTACAGCTGATGCGGCCGCGATGGCGGTTGCCGACGGGAACTGGCGAGCGCGTGTTGAATGCCGCGCACGCATTGCCAGACGAGTCGAGAATGGCCCGGTACACCGCAGGAAGCCTGAAGGCCCCACCTTGTGTTGTTTTTTTTTATAAAGGGGGGGTTTGGATGGGCGGGCGCGGGGTGTGCGCCGCATCCCATTCCTGCCAAGCATTTTGCGACGTGGACGACAGGACGTCCATGCTGAGATGAAAAACGTTGGTGCGCGGCGCCGAGGCGAGAGCGACATGTCACCCCTTTGCGCGGGGTGCGCGCCGCGTCCCATTCCTGCCACGCATTTTGCGACGTGACGACAGCACGACCATGTTGACAAGAAAAACAAAAACTGTGTATTTGTCTTTTGCAGATTAGAATGGGACGGATTGGATGGGCGGGCGCGGGGTGTGCGCCGCGTCCCATTCCTGCCATGCATTTTGCGACGTGGACGACAGGACGTCCATGCGACGGTGCCAATGACGGCGACGACTCTAGAAGGAGTTGAGCATGCGGTCGCGGCGACGCGCGCGCGCATGTCGCCCGCGGGGTATTTTTTGCACAGGATTCGCGGCCTATGTGCATGACAGAGCATCGCGAGTGCACCGCGCGTGTCCGTGAAATCGCTGGATTTGGTTTGACAGAATTCTTAAGATTCCTATGGTTTTTCCTATGATTTCAGCAAGAGTGCCCGGGCGGGAAAATTGTACATTTTTTGTGAACAAGCATTGGGTTTTTGATGTTTTTATGTTGAAATGCTTGCAAACACACGGTGTTCGGTAGGATTCTGACATGAACGCGCGCGTGTGCTCTTTGTGGTATTTTTGCAATGGATTATCGCCGTGGACGACAGGACGTCATGTCGAGAGGAAAAAATAAGAAACATGTTGATTTTGTATTGTTTTTTACAGGTTAGGATGGGACCACCCGGATGCGGCCCCTATCGGCCGGCCTGAGGGGGGAGTAGGAGTATATTCTAATAAGGAATAAGGATAGGAGTAGGAGTAGGAGTAGGAGTCAAGCTAGCCAGCTCGAGCGAGTCAAGCATGGCATGCCCAGTCCACCCGCCCTCCCACAACATAAGAAGCAAAGCTGGCACAACTGGGGGCCGAAGTCACACCTGCCAGCCGGTTTGGTACAGCTGATGCGGCCGCGATGGCGGTTGCCGACGGGAACTGGCGAGCGCGTGTTGAATGCCGCGCACGCATTGCCAGACGAGTCGAGAATGGCCCAGTACACCGCAGGAAGCCAGAGGTGGCCGGAGGAAGCCCGACGGTCTGACAGGACACCCCAAAGCATTGTTGTGCAAAAGCATTGGGTTTTTGATGTTTTTATGTTGACATGCTTGCAAACACACGGTGTTCGGT
>CAUYUJ010017785.1:0-20000 GCA_963575745.1 Prorocentrum cordatum
GACTCGATCCTCGGACCTCGATCTTTGATCCTCGATCCTCGACCGATGTTCCATCTCCTCGATCTCTCGAGTCCTCGAGCCTTCAGTCCTCGACGGACCCCACCGATCCCCGACCTCCCCCGCCGATCCGCCCTTCGATCCCTCCACATCCTTGATCTCCCGACCCTCGATCGACGATTCGATCCTCGATGGGTCGATCCCCTGATCGCCTACACCTCAGGCGATGCTTAAGAAAACTTAAGTTTTCGGCCAGACTCTCGATTATTCTTAACGTTTCAATGTAAATCTTAAGATTTTGATAGAAATCTTGGGTTTTTGTTCAAGTTCTGAGACTATGAATTTCTTAACCCATGATTTCTAAAGCATTTCGCAGGGTGTACCTCGTCGCCCCCGCAATCTCTACTCGATCTCCGGCTCGATCCTCTGCGATCCTCGGGTGCCCTCCCCGATCCTCGAGCCTCGGTCTGCGCTCGTCGACCTTCTCGCTCCTCAGTCCTTCGCTTCACGATCCACTTCCCCCCTCCCCTCGATCTTGTGTCTTCGATCTTTCGATCCTCCACCCTCGATCCTCGATCCTCGATCTTCGACCCCTCTCGATCCCGACCCTCGGTCCTCGGTCGTCGATCCTGGATCCTCGACTCTTGATCCTCGATCCGGTTTCCATCTCTTCGGCCCTCGATTTTCGATCCTCCATCCTCCATCCTCGATTCCGATCCTCGATCCTCGATCCTCTTCGATCCCGATCCTCGATCCTCGATCCTCCACCCTTTCCTCATCGATTTAATTGTAAAAACAAAATATTCGCACAGCAAATCGTAGAAACGGTGCCATCGCCAACGATATCAATGTCTCATAAGCAAACGAACGCCAACCCCGCATTCCTACGAAAAACGTTGCCGCATGCACATTGATACGGATAGCCTACACTTCGGGTCCAAGCTTCGCTTCTATAAATCACAAACAATATAGATTGCGCTGAGTTGTTTACCGAACGGCGCTGGAATTCAAAACATTCCAGACAACATAACCGCATGGTTATTAAGGTGTATGCCATATGTTCGAGCTTCTGATAGTTAGCGTAATATTCCAAGACTGTGTCGTTGGTTTGGCCCGGAATTGTCAGCGCTTGCGCGCGTTCGTGGATGTCTCTCGTTGTCTTTGAATGTCTTGGACATGTTTTGGAACGTTTTGAATATATTGAAGTGTTTTGAACACGTCGTTGTGTTGTCTTTGTCGTGTCTTTGCGTATCTTTGTTTGTTTCTGCTTGTCTGCGAAAATCTTGAAATGTGTTGAACTGTCTTGACATGTCTTTGAATGTCTTGAGATGTCTTCGGGTGCCTGAAACATGTTTTAAACATGTTGTTGTTTAAACTTGTTGAGATGTCTTGAAATGTCTTGAAGCGTGTCTTGAAGTGTCTTGCGATGTTTTGAAATGTTTCGGACATGTCTTGGACATATCTTGAACATGTCTTCAAGCATGTCTTAGTTTCCGGACCGAAAAGTCAGACATGTCTTAGTTTTCGGCCCGAGAAACAGACATGTCTGAGTCGTCGGCCCGACAAGTCAGACATGTCTTAGTTTGTGCCCCGAAAACTTTTTAGAAATGCCATAGTTTCTGGGCCGAAAGAAGAAAGCATGTCTTAGTTGCCAGCCCGGAAACTAAGACATGTGTTAATTATTGGCCCGAAAAGTCAGATATGTCTGAGTTTTCGGCACAAGAAGTCAGGCATGTATGAGTTCTCGCCCCGAATACTTAAGACATGTCGTAGTTTACAGACATGTCATTGCTTTTCGGTCCAACAACTGTCATCTGTCTGAGTTCCCGGGCCGAAGAGCTCAGACATGCTTTCGCTGTCGTCTCGAGTGTTTAAGACATGGCCTACCTTCCAGACATGTCGTGATTGCTCTGTCCAACGACGGACACGTGTCTGCGTGTTCGGGCCGGGCGCTCAGACGTGTCTCAGCTGTTGGTTCGGAAAACTCAGCAACGCCCCAGATCCCTGTTGGGAAAACAAGCCCATGTGTTACGTATCGCGCCCAGAAGCTCAGCTGTGCCTTCGCGTTCGTGTTCCGGGAGACGTGCGATGTGTCTGAGTTCTCGGCCAGGCAGTTCGCGCGGCCAGAACGTCAAGGCATGGGGAGAGGGTGGGGATTGGGATCGAGGAGGATCGAGGATGGGGATCGAGGATGGGATCGAGGATGGGGATCGAGGAGGAAACGGATGGGGATTGGGATGAGGATGTTGATGCGACTGCCGATGATGACGACGACGATGATGATGCTGATGCATTGAAATTAGTGCAAGAGTGGTCAAAACTGAGGGCAGAAGGTCTGGCAGAATCAGTACCAGAGTCCTCCCCTCCTCCTCCTCCTTCGAGCCCCCTCCGCAAACGTATGAACGCAGAGCCCCTCCTCCTCCTCCTCCTCCTCCTCCTCGTCCTCCGCCTCCTCCTCCTCGTCCTCCTCGCACTCTCGCTCTCCCTGCAGGGCGCCCCTGGAGCACCAGGAGCACTCGGAGCACCAGGGACACCCGGAGCACCCGGAGCACCCGGAGCACCCCGATCGGGGGGTACCTGGCACGGCCGGCGCGCCAGGAGCACCCTGCTCGAGCACCCGAAGCACCCAGAACACCCCGAACACCCGGAGCACCTGGAGCACCCGGAGCACCTATACCCAGACCTCGGGCGTCTCGAAAAAATCGAGACAAAGGTTTTTCGTCGTTTTCGGCCTCTGGAGGCCCTCGCCGGGCCTCGGGGCCGTCAAAAAACGACTCGGGATGAAAAACCGGTCCCGGGGAAGTGGTCGGGAGGTGGGGGGCCCGTGTCTCGAAGAAATCGAGACGTCGGATGTCTGGGTAGCATGCCACACCCGGGCCCCGAACACACGGAGCACCGGGCACAGCCGCACCCGGCCCTGGCGCACCCGGGACGTTTGGGAGCGTGCGCCGCCGCAGGGAGTTAACTGGTGTGGCGAGCTGCGGCGGCGCCGGTGGTCCGCTCGCGCGCCGCGGCACGGCTGCGACGTCTGCTGCCGATCCGGCGTGCAATCCGGCGTGTGCAGTTCGGGGCACCTCGCACCTCGAGGGTGGCCATCTCCGCCTCCCGCGAGCTCCTGGGGCGGGGTCCTCGCGGAGTGATAGTGAGGCGGTGAGCGCCGCCCCACCCACGCATCGACCGCGGGTTGCAGTGGGGGTTGGTGTGGGGGTGGGGTGGTGGGAGGGTGGTGGGCGGTGGGGGGCCGCCCCCGGACGCCGCCGCCCGTACAGCCTCCGCCTCCCGGCCTCGCCGGCCGGCCTACCCCTCCTCCTCCCGCTACTGTCCTTTTATGCTGCCCTCCGCGCGCTGTCCGCCGCCGCCTCCGCCTCGCCGCTCCTCCTCCTCCGCCCTGCCTCATCTCTGCTCCTCCTGCCCTCCTCTTCTTCTTCCTCCTCCTCCTCCTCCTTCTTCCTCCTCCTCCTCTTCCTCCTCCTCCCCCTCCCCCTGCCCTCCTCGTCGTGGCGGCCCACGTGCCCAAAGGATCAACGAGGACCTGGGTGCGGAGCCGTGTGAGCGCGGACGCCGGCGTCATACACACAGGATCGGGCATCTCAGACGCGCTGGGCTGGGCCGCCCAGGCGGCCTAGCAAAGCGACGGCTGCGGCGCTTGGGCGATCGTGCCGCTCGCGTACGTACTTCATCGTCGTGTCGCTTGCGGTGCACGGAGTCCGCCGGAGTCCGGTCGGACCTAGGACATAATTACATCCTACAAGAACATGAGACCCTCCGCCGGCCTCCCTGAGGGTGCACAAACACATCCAAGAAGCACGAAGAAGGCTAGTGTACCCTCCCTGCAACCCCTCCTCCACCTCCCCTTCCCCCTCCTCCTTCTCTTCCTCCTCTCCCCAGACCCCCTCCAACCCCTCCTCCACCTCGTCCTTTCCCTCCTTCGTTTTGCGTGTGCCTTGTGGCTCAAGTCCCCTTCCCGGGGAGGTGTGCGCATAAGCGCCACCTCCAGGCCCGGCGCGGGACTATTCGAGACGAGGTCACTGCCTTGCTGCCAGACCCCCCGCAGGAGTAGCAGGGAGGAGGCCTTCTCATCCGAGGAAAATGGAATAGTGCGGGGGAGGAAGAGGAGGAGGAGGAGGAGGAGGAGGAGGAGGAGGAGGAGGAGGAGGAGGAGGAGGAGCTGCACAGGAGGGTGAAGAGGAGGATGAGATTTGAGGAGGGAGAGAGTATAATGGGGGTGATATAGAGCACGAGAGCTGAAGGGAGGGGTGGAGGAAGAGAGGAGGGGGGAGGAGGTGGATGGGGGGGAAGCGGACGAGGATCGATTAAGAAGAAGAGAAAGAGGAGGAAATGAGTGAGGAGAAGGGTGGAGGAGGAGGAGCCGAAGGATGAGGGGATGGGCAGCAGTAGGAGGGTCCTTCCCCTTGTCATCGCCTTTTCGATGAATCATGCCCTCACGCCCTCTCTTTCTACGCTCCCCACTCCTTACCGCTCACCGGCCTGGCTGCAGTGACCCACCAAATCACCTGCACATCCACGAGTCCACCCTACCACCTAGTTGACCGTACTTCCCACGCCGCGTACTCGAGCTGCCTGTCCTAGCCAAACCTCTTGCAGATGTGCTACCTCTGCCGTCCGCCCCGCATGCCCAACCCGCGCACCAAAATTAGGTCACATCGTCAAGCTCGCCTGCCTGCCCTGCCTGCCCTGCCCTGCGCGGACTGGCACACCGCCGCTGCGTGCCCCACGTTCCACCGCTCGTGCCAGTCCACCGCGCTTGCCCGGCCGTATCGCAGTGTCCCTATGTTGCGCTTCATGTACTCATCCACCCTTCTGCCCAGCATCCTGCCCCGTCTCATCCCCGTCTCCCTACCTGTTACATGAGGCGTTCCAGAAAGAGCCTCGCCACAGAGAGTCGAAGGAGTTGGCATCTCTTCCTCGGCGGGAGGCGGCGGAAGCCCGCGGAGGCAAAACAAGGCTGGCTCTGCCAGCAGAAGCTGGCGAAAGGCCGGCGGAACCCAGCGGAAGTAAGAATCGGCTTCCCAAGAGATGGCAACCAATTTGGGCTCAGGGTTTCCGGAACCCGTTACATGTCCCGCCATTACCTTACTTTTCCTGTTATTCCTCTTCCCTCTCCGCTTCCCCTCCGCGGCCCCCAAGTGGCTTTTTTGAGGGGTTGGTAAGCCTGCTAGCGGACAATTCCCCTGACCCTCTCAGCACGCTCGACCTCTTCCCCCCCTCCCCTGCTCTAACCCAACGGTTATATCTCTCTCTCTCTCTTGCACTCTCTCCGCCCTTCCTGCTCTCCCTCCACCCATGGATCATTTCTGGTCTCTCTATCTCTTCGCTGCCCGCCGCCACAGTCTCCAAGCCAAGAGATGTGCGCACCAGGCTGCGCACTGCACAGGAGCCCCACGGGCGCGGAGAGGAGTGAGGCTTCAGGCGACTCCTTCAAGTCAAGACAGCCCGCCCCGCTGTTGGTACCGACCTTTCCTTAAACATACGCATCGTGTCACCGTGAGGGGGTTCCACGCGCCCGGGACTACGCGTCTGCGGAAAGGAGTGAGGCTGGTGGTGACAGCTTCAAGTCAAGACAGCCCGCCCACACGCGAATCGTGCTGCATTCCAGGGGGAGCCCGCGCGCCCCGGAAGGCACGTCCCCGTTCGGCGCGAAGGCCCCCTGTGCAAGGCGGTGCGCGGCGTTGTGCCCCCCCCTCTCAGTTGCGCCCTGCCTCGCGTGAGCTCTGGCAGCACAGCCGCCGAGCTCGGAGCGACTTCCCGCGGTGTGCGGCGCTACGGCCGCCTCTTCGAAGGCTGTGCCTGCACGAAGGGTTTGGGTCTTCTCGCGCAGGGCGCCGGAGGCGAGGTCCAGGTTGTGGCTCGTGGTCGCCCCGTGTGCTGCCGCCCCCCCGCTGCCGCCTCGCTGCCATTCCGCCTGCCTCCGCGTTGCCGACCCGTCCCCATCCTGTCACCGCCGCTATTGTTCGTTGACCGCTGCGTTGCACCGCGTTCGGTCTGCGCTGGCTCCGATTGCAAGGCCTTGGCGTCGCGATGCACGGCTTCGTATGGCTTTGTAGTGTGGTTGCGCCGCTTTTTGCACTGCTTTGCGTTGCTCTTCACTTCGTCGCATTGCGTGTTCTGTGCTACTTGCGTGTTCTGTGCTACTTTGCACTGATGTTCCGTGCTTTGCCTCGCTTTGCGTTGCCTTGCGTTCTTTGCATGTACTTGCGTTTCTCTACTCCGATCTGCATTCCCCTGTTTGCGGCTTTGCATATTGGTGAATACTCGTATGCCCCAGGCGAGGCGGTGCCAGAGCACGGTATCCAAACGAGGGGGCTTCAAACGATGGGGCCCGACGCTGTTTGGGGTCCGCGCCCGAGGCCACCTGCTGCCACAGATTCCTCGGCGCGCTCCCGGGCCCCCAGCGTCGGACCCAGCCATCCGCCGATATGATTTTCCAATCCGCCGCTCCAAAGGTCCCGACCCCTCCCCCGGGGGGGGGGGTTCGCCCCGGACCCACTGTTGATGGTGCCCGTGCCAGATGACGGGGGGCCCGGGAGGCCGAACTCCAGGAAAAGCAGCCGGATTGAAAATTACCCTGTGACGTACCCAACCCATTTGTATCATGGGAAACGAGAAGTTGGCCGAAACTTTCATGGACAATCAAATTGCAGGATCCGTTGTTTGATATGTAAGCTACTTGGGACACGCGCCTATGGCATGATGCGCAGGAGAACCATACAAGAAAGAGGGGCAACAGCTACAGGCTCGAAGAGGACATGGGGAGTCGGGAACGAACAGCAGGAGAAAAACGTGCGGGAAGCCCACTGTGCTGGGCCCCTCAGCAGGCCTCGAAAGTGGCGACAGTTTCACAGATCGCAGCCCCCCAAGCATGGCGAGGTCCCATTTGAGTCTGCGGTGGGTACCCCACTGCGCTGGGCCCCCCAGCAGGCCTCGAAAGTGGCAACTGTGTCACAGATCGCAGCCCCCCAAGCATGGCGAGGTCCCATTTGAGTCTGCGGTGGGTACCCACTGTGCTGGGCCCCCCAGCAGGCCTCGAAAGTGGCGACAGTTTCACAGATCGCAGCCCCCCAGGGATGGCGAGGTCTAATTGGGTCCGCCCGTGGCGTCACTGTGCTGGGCCCCCCAGCAGGCCTCGAAGTGGCGACAGTTTCACAGATCGCAGCCCCCCAGGGATGGCGAGGTCCACTGTTGGGCCCCCCAGCAGCCTCGAAAGTGGCGACAGTTTCACAGATCGCAGCCCCCCAGAGATGGCGAGGTCGAATTTGAGTCTGCGGTGGGTACCCACTGTGCTGGGCCCCCCAGCAGGCCTCGAAAGTGGCGACGGTTTCACAGATCGCACCCCCCCAGGGATGGCGAGGTCTAATTTGAATCCGCGGTGAATACCCACTGTGCTAGGCCCCCCAGCAGGCCTCGAAAGTGGCGACAGTTTCACAGATCGCAGCCCCCAGGGATGGCGAGGTCTAATTTGAGTCCGCGGTGGGTACCCACTGTGCTGGGCCCCCCAGCAGGCCTTGAAAGTGGCGATAGTTTCACAGATCGCAGACCCCCAGGGATGGCGAGGTCTAATTTGAGTCCGCGGTGGGTACCAACTGTGCTGAGCCCCCCAGCAGGCCTCGAAAGTGGCGACAGTTTCACAGATCGCAGCCCCCCAGGGATGGCGATGTCTAATTTGAGTCTGCGGTGGGTACCCACTGTGCTGGCCCCCCCAGCAGGCCTCGAAAGTGGCGACAGTTTCACAGATCGCAGCCCCCCAGGGATGGCGAGGTCTAATTTGAGTCCGCGGTGTGTACCCACTGTGCTGGGCCCCCCAGCAGGCCTCGAAAGTGGCGACGGTTTCACAGATCGCAGCCCCCCAGGGATGGCGAGGTCTAATTTGGGTCCGCGGTGTGTACCCACTGTGCTGGGCCCCCCAGCAGGCCTCGAAAGTGGCGACAGTTTCACAGATCGCAGCCCCCCAGGGATGGCGAGGTCTAATTTGAGTCCGCGTGTGTACCCACTGTGCTGGGCCCCCCAGCAGGCCTCGAAAGTGGCGACAGTTTCACAGATCGCAGCCCCCCAGGGATGGCGAGGTCTAATTTGAGTCCGCCGTGTGTACCCACTGTGCTGGGCCCCCCAGCAGGCCTCGAAAGTGGCGACAGTTTCACAGATCGCAGCCCCCCAGGGATGGCGAGGTCTAATTTGAGTCCGCGGTGTGTACCCACTGTGCTGAGCCCCCCAGCAGGCCTCGAAAGTGGCGACAGTTTCACAGATCGCAGCCCCCCAGGGATGGCGAGGTCTAATTTGAGCCCGCCGTGTGTACCAACTGTGCTGGGCCCCCCAGCAGGCCTCGAAAGTGGCGACGGTTTCACAGATCGCAGCCCCCCAGGGATGGCGAGGTCTAATTTGAGTCCGCCGTGTGTACCCTCTGTGCTGGGCCCCCCAGCAGGCCTCGAAAGTGGCGACAGTTTCACAGATCGCAGCCCCCCAGCTTGCACGCAGCGACGAGCGCGGCGAAAGGCAGGGGGGAAGAGAGGGACGGGAGGGGGTGGGAAGGAGACGCGCGAGCAGTGCTCTATTCAAAACGAGAACCCAACGCAGGAGGGTTGGGAAAACATGGCAAAGTGTTATGTTCTACTTGATTGCCAGGAAACGTCAATGAACAAAACAGCCGGAGACTTGCTCTGACCAAAGGTGGGTCCGAGTGGCGCTGCGCTGGGTACAATCTAGCATACGATTTACGACCGCTCAAATGTACAGAATATTGTCGCAACGTGCAACTGCAAGTGGTTGGGAGATGACACCACGGGAAAATTGCGACAACGGGAGAAACTGAAGGCGTTGTGAGAAGTGCGAGGATGAGGCAATTCAGTGGCGGACTGGCCCTCGCCTTAACGCCGTGCACACTCATCATAAACGCTCCCAACAGCTACATGCATGGAGGGCAGTTATGTTTCAGAATTGGGGGCTCTCGCTTGAAACTTCCTCAGGCTGTCAAGTGTATGGAGCTGTGCAGCAGCGACCTGGATCGAGGGCAATTCCTGTTTCCAAACGTGGTTCTCGCTTCGGGCCCTCTTCAGATCGGAGATACACTGTGAATCAGTTCCGCGGATGGGGCGCGGCTCTTTTTCGCGACGGGGCTCTCGCTCGAACGGCAGGCCCGTTGCGCCCTCGTCCCTCAAGCGGGGCGCTTCCGAGGCGACAACGGTTAATCGCAGGGGACCCGTGATGAGGGGACGCGGGACGGGAAGGTGCACTGCACCATCGCTGTTGCAACCTCGGTTTACTCCCGTCCTCCTCCGACTGCCTGCTCCCCCTCCCCCTCCCACTGCCCCTCCTCCTCCTCCTGCTCCCCCTCCTCCTCCTCCTCCTCCTCCTCGTCATTCCCCTCCTCCTCTTCTTCCTACGAGTATTGTTCTTCTTAGTATTACTACTCTTCTTGTCCTTCGTATCATTAGTAGTAGTCCTCTTATTAACCGTCTCGGCACTACAATTAACCTTCGTGCTAGTATTGTCTTGTTGTACTGATTTTCGCCGTAACAATAGGAGTATGATGAATATGCTTGTTATGCGTATACCTACTCTATCATCAGTACTACTTCTTGTATCAGTATTGTCCTTATTGGTACTCCTTTACTGATCAGTTATAAGATTGTTCGTCGTCTTCGTCGTCTTCGTCTTCGTCTACTTATGATTATTATTCGTTCCATTGTTCTTATTCGTAGAATGAGTAGTATTCTTGTTACACGTATTAATGTTCTCCTTGTGCCTCCTCCTTCTCCTCCTCCGCCTCCTCCTCCGCATCCCCCTCCTCATCCGCTTTCTCCTCCTCCTTGTCCTCCTCCTCCCTACTCATCCCTCCTCCTCCTCCTCCTTTTCCTCCTCCTCCTCCTCATCCTCCTCCTCCTCCCCAAGTCAATTTCCTTATAGATAACTCCTCCCTGTCACACCCCGAGGCCGGTCAAAAGGGCGGGCCAGGCGCTTCGCCTGAGAATTCCTCACAGCTTATGATCCTGAAACTTGAAATTCACAACAGTTTTGTGGATTAAGGGCGGCCCGCTTTCAAAATGTGGTCATCGCCTCAACGCCGCGCACATTCGTCTCAACAGTTTGCAAAGAGTTTTACGGATGGAGGGCGGTCCGTTTTGACCATGTGGCTATCGCCCTGGCGGCGAGCACACTCGTCTGAAAAAGCTTGCAAGGGCTTCACGGATGGAGGGCGCCTCCTTTTCAAAATGTGGCTCTCGACCTTAACGACGCACCCATTCGTCTCAAAGTTTGCAAGAGTTTTACGGATGGAGGGCGGCTCCTTTTCAAAAAGTGACTCTCGCCTTAGCGCACATTCGACTTAAGAGCGTGCAACAATTTGAAGGCTTACTATGACAAACGTCCCAGAAAGTGCGTCTTGGCACGATGTTGGAATGTCAGGGCGCAACTGTCACGCTGATTCGCTGTATTGATGTCCCAGGAAAGGTGCTCCCGCACGATTCAGGATCGCCAAGACGCAACAGTAACAGTGATTCGCGGCGTTGAGGCCCCGCAATGCCAGATGTTCAAACGGTTGACTTCCAACTAGGCATTTCCCTAACCTTTTTTATCTGTGTAGGAGCAGATGAGGAGGAAACTTGGAGGGAGGGTTTATTGCAGTGTCGTTGGTGAGTCTTGCACTTCCCCTGCTCCTCCTCCACCTCCTCCTCCTCCTCCTCCTCCTCCTCCTCCTCCCTCCTCCCTCCTCCTCCTCCTCCGCCTCCTCCTCCTCTTCCTCCTCGTCTTCCTCCTCCTCCTCCTCCTCCTCCTCCTCCTCCTCCTGCTCCTGCTTCCGCTCCCCCTCCTTCGGAGGACGTTCCCCTGCTCTCACAGTAGGCTTGCGGCCCCGTCGAGAGCGAGGTCAACCGCAGCATGTTATCTCCCCTTTCCTGCAGACTGCCGCCAGAGATTTCTCCTTGCGGGCCGAGGGCCCGCGAGAGAGGCATATTGAGAACGTCTTTGCGGCAATGCCATCGTCCGCCGCCGCTGCCGCCCCTCCTCCTCCTCCTCCTTCTCCTCCTCCTCTTCCCTCCTCCTCCTCCTCATCCTCCTCCTCATTCTCCTCCTCCTCCTCCTCATCCTCCTCCTCCTCCTCATCCTCCTCCTCCTCCTCCTCCTCCTCCTTCCTCCTCATCCTCCTCCTCCTCCCACAGGTGCGCTTTTTCGACAGAGCGCCTCGGGGGGGGCCCGGCAGTCCAGGAAGGAAGGCCGCGGCTAAGGTCTGCCTGCAGCATCTCTCGCGCGACGGAGCGACCAGATCCAGACCTCTGGTGGATCGGCCCGCGAGCCCCTGATCTCTCGAGCCAAGACGAAGGAAGAACAAAAACAAACATCGTGCTGAGATTCCTCTGGAGCCCAACGGGTCTGGAATGTGCAAAAGCTGGCGGGCGCCGCGGCCGTGCCAGAGCGTTCCGGCACGCTCTGGGCCCGAGAACGGCCCCCCTGGACGGCGGGGGCAAAGGAACATACCGGTGCGGCTGCTCCCCCGGCCCCTCCCAGGCCTTCGACGCGAGCCCAGCGTCGGCGACAAGAGCCCTCCCCCGAAAAACCCAAATAGGGGGAAAACAAACCTCCCTCGCTTTTGACCACCCTCGCTTCCAAGAGATACCAAACGACGCCAAATTGCAGCCTGTACTGGTCAGGCCGCTAGACGAGGAGGCGCGTGGTATGGCTTGGTTTCGCCTGGAAGCGAAAGCGGGGTAGGTAATTCACGCTCTGACCAAAGGCACAAACGAACGAACAGCATCAGCATCGATGTGCGTTTTTGTTGCCCGCGCGACAGTGGGCGTACGGCATCTCGGCCCTCTCGGATTGGAAGCTCCAGCGACATGTCGTCGAGTCGTCAGATGTCTGCAGATACCCCAAAAGCGCAGATACACTCCCCGACATGCCAGACCAGGGCTATCCTGGGCCCCAGGATGGCGTACACGCCCTCCTGACTGAGGCCAGGCTCTATTAACCATCCTGCGGCCCTGGCCAAGCATGAGTGGAAGTGTAACCCAAACCCCTATATGTCTTTTGGGAGTCCCGAAGCGGTGCGGTGACAAACCGTACGGTGACCTCGAAATCTCCCAAGACCTCACCGCACGGTCTGTCACAGCACCGTCTTGGGGCCTCGCAGGCCCCTGTCGCCCGAGACGTCCTCAGAGAACGACCCGAATCCCAAAACCGTGCGGTGACCCCGAATCCCCACCGACTCACCGCACGGTGTGGTCACCGCACCGTGTGGGGGCCCCCGAGTCTTCTGTTTTTCAAAGCGTCGCCCAGGGACCTCTCGACACCTTCCCGTGGACGCGCTTCGTCCCCGATCGCTTCACGACGGCCCCGGGGCCCGAAGACGACCCCCCGCACACCGAGAACTGCGACCCTTCCCCGCGCCGTGGTTCGGCTTCGTGCGCTGCTTTTTCGCACGAGGATCCTAGAACCCAGGAGCGTCTAGAATTGTGGATGCCACGACCATGGACACCCTAACAGTCGTATCATTGAACTTAAAATGTGTTCACAATGTCGGAAAATGCCCTAAACATGTTTTACATATGTTTTGTTACACCGGACTCACTTCTATAGCGCTCATTTCTATAGTGCTCACCTTGAAATTGTGGTCCGGAAGGGGCCGCACATGCAGGCACATGCCGCACAGTCGCATGCACATGCCCATGCAAATATACAAAAGCCTCAACAGCATTGCCGCACATGCGCGCACATGCCACACCGTCCGACGCACAGTCGAATGCACGGTCAAGCAAAACTCTGAAAGCATAGACGCACATGCCCGCACATGCCGCAGAGATGTCGCAGGCGATAGTGGCCTGACCACCTGAGCTCGGGGCATTTCGCAACCCAGAGTTCCGAGGATGTCTCAGGCAAGCGTGGCCGGATCACCATGGGGCAGGGCATCTTGGAAACCAGAGTGGCGAGGATGTCGCTGGTCAAGGTGACCAGACGACCATGGGGCAGGACACCTCCGAGGTCTGAGTTGTGAGGATGTCTCAAGCGAAAGTGGCCTGACCACCATGGGGCAAGAGATCTCTGAGGTCAGAGTTGCGAGGATGTCTCTGGGGAGAGTGGTCTGACCACCTCAGCCCAGGGCATCTCGGAGCCCAGAGTTGCGAGGATGTCTCAGGCAGGACTGGCCTGACCACCTGCTCAGGGCATCTCAGAACCCAGAGTTGCGAGGGTCTCAGGCGAAAAGGCCGAGACACTATGGAGCAGGGCATCATTGAGGTCAGAGTTGCGAGGATGTCTCAGGCAAAAGTGGCCTGAACAGCTCAACTCAGGGCATCTCGGGCGAGGATGTCTAAAGCGAAAGTGGTCTAACCACCTCAGCTCAGGGCGTCTCGGAACCCAGAGTTCCGAGGATGTCTCAGGCGAAAGGGGCCGAGACACTATCGAGCAGGGCATCATTGAGATCAGGGTTGCGAGGATGTCTCAGGCGACAGTGGCTGACCACCTCAGCTCGGGGCATATCGGAATCGAGACTTGCGAGGATGTCTCAGGCGACCGTGGCCTGACCAGCATGGGGCAGGAGATCAAGCGAAAGTGGCCGGGCCACCATGGGGCAGGGCATCTCCGAGACCAGAGTTGCGAGGATGTCTCAGGCGAAGGTGGCCAGATCACTTCATGTCAAAGCACGTCGGCCTCCAAATTGCCGACGACGTCTCACGCGGAACTGGCCGGACGCGAACGCGCCGGCGTCCGGAGACGAACGCCGGCCCCGGCATTCTTGCACGTCCCGCACATGCACTGCACAGGTACGCACAGTATTCGCACAGGCCGAGCTCGCCGGTGGCCGAGCCAGGCCAGCGATTCCGAGATTCCCTGAGCTCGGGCCGTCAAGCCACTTTCGCCTGAGACAGCCTCGCAACTCTCACCTCCTCCTCCTCCTCCTCCTCCTCCTCCTCCTCCTCCTCCTCCTCCTTCTCCTCTGGCCGAGCCGAACAGGCAGGCTGGCCAGTGGCCGGGGGCGCCCGCCTCCTCCGCCCCCCCCCTCCTCCCCCCCCCCTCCACCTCCCCCCCCCCACTCCCTGCTTCTCCGGCCGAGCTGAGAAGGCGCGCGGGAGTATTCTATTAGGCGGGCGCGCCACCGCCAGCTCACGAACCGGGCGAATAACCGCCCCCGCCAGCAGCGGGCGAGTCTAAACGCACAACAAACTCTTTCAGGAAACCCTGGCACGCCCCAGGTTAGCTCTGCGAAGGCCAGGAGGCATTGGAGGCACAGGGGTCCCAGACAGCTCCTAGGGCATGAGCGTGCATGTGCATTGGGATGTGCACGCATGTGCGCCCGCGCGCTTCACCGCATGTGCGTGCATGTGCGGGCCCGCGCGGCCTCCCGAAGAGAGGTTGCACAGGCATGTGCGTGCATGTGCCGATGACAGATCTGCGATTCTCGAACACCTCCCGCATGTGCAGGCATGTGCGCGCATGTGCGTCGGACTGTGCGTGCATGTGCGTATGATGGATACATCAAAACACAGCGCACATGCCCCCGCACATGCCCGGGCACGACGTGCACAGTAGGAAGTCCATCCAAGAAGGACCGCACAGGCCTGGCACATGACTGGCACATGCCGCGCACATGCGCGCACATGACAGCGCAAAAACGGCCGCACATACACCCACCCAGGGGTATAGATGTGAGTGCGGTGTACATGTTTGACACATGTTTGACACATTTTCAGACATCTGGAAACTATTCGGCAACATGCTTCCTCTCGACTGATCGTCCTCCACAGATCTAGGACCCAGATGCTCCTCGACGGCCCCCGCCGAGAGAAAGTGCACACGTCCGAGCGGCACCCCGAGCCCTCCTGCGGGTGGGGAGCCCGGGCGCCCCCACCCGCGCAGCGCAGCGCTCGCGCGGGCGCGTGCGCGGCGGCCTCCGTGGGCTCGGTGGGGCGCGGGCAGGATGGGCCCGTCGCGGTGGTCGCCGTGGTCGCTCGCAGGTGGCCACCGTGGTCGTCGTCGCTTCTGGGCGGTGGGCGCCCATCTCCTCGGCACGGCCGGATCCTGGCTGGAACGCGCCCCACGATGGGCGAGCGCGTTCCACTGCCCGCAGGTGGGCTGGATCCGCCGCGGGGGATCTGCGATCTATCACGTCGGGGCGAGCATGTGTTTTTTGTTGCTCGGACGTTTGCGAGTAGGCGCTTTGCGAGTAGTGGAACGCGTTCGGTGACAAGAGAGGTCCAGGGGACGTCGCCGTCGTCGTCGTGGTCTTCGTCGCTGCGTTGTCGTCGACTTCGTCATCGCAGCCGGCGTTGTCATTGTGGTCGTCGTCCCCGCCGTCGTCGTCGTGGCCGTCGTGGACCTCGCGGACGTCGTCGACGAGGTGGCCGTCGCCATCGTGGTCGTCGCCGTCGGCGACTGGACCTGAGGAGGTCGCCGAAGAAGACGGGAGGGGCGCGGTTGCAGCGGTTGCGGCGCCAAGCGGGGGGTGGGGCGCTCTTCTGCCCCGCGACGCACGCTGACTTGTCTGGCTGTTGCTCTGTGGGCGGCCTGTGCTCTGGAGAGGCTGCAGCACCGCTCAACGGTGTGCTGTCAGCCAAACCTGCAGGGCGGGCCCCTTCCGCTTCTCTGTGCACTTCAGCTTTGGCTTCGGCTTCAGCTGCCGGTGCACCATGAAGCGCCTTCGGGCCAGCTCACCCGAGTCGGATTTTCCGTCCGCTCGCACGGGTGCTCCCATCCCCCCCGACGCACGCCTCTCGCTGAGAGGAGGCCCATTTAAACAGGGCCCCGTCGCAGATAGATCGGGCTCCTGTCCCTGCGGCCGGCAAGGCCAGGGAGCTGGGTCCTGCCGGACGGCTCCTCCGGCGCACCCCCCCAAATCGCAGATGAGCGGAACTGAATATCGGCAAGCATTGCTTCTAGAAATTTCCAATTCACCCGAAATCGTGCATCGGAGCCCGCCGCAGGCAAGAGGGACCTACGCGCCCGCTGGCGCAGCGCGGACTCGGAGCAGGGAAGGCAGTGGACAGGACGCGACGAGGACGAGAAGCATGAGCCGGAGGAGGAGCTGCTCGCCTCACCTCGCCGAGTTCGGCGCGCCCTTCTCAGCGGCGCGCAGAGGGGGGAAGTGAGAGGGGACAGGCCTTCTCAGAACGGCTACACGCAAGCGTGACCCTGGGTAAGAGTGACCGTTGGTGCGCGGCTTTTCGGGGGCCGCGGGGGGGCCAAAAGCGAGCGCGCAAGACGCCACTACCGCACCGCGCTCGGCGATCAGGGGACCCCAGTGAGCCCGCACCAAAGGTCACTCCGGCCAAGGGTCACTCTTGCGTGTTGTCGACCAGAAGGCGGCGGGGCTTCGGAGAAGGCCCAGAAAGCTTCTCGGAAGGCCGCGGGCCGCCCTCGCAAGCCTTCTGAGAAGGCCCGCCCCCTCGGCCTCTCCCCGTGGGCGCGCCGCCGGCCTTCTCCAGGCGCTGCACGCGCCGCAAGCTCCGGAGGACCTCCTCCGCCGGCGCGCCCTTCTTGGCGAGCGCCTGCTGCAGCCCCGCGCACGCCACCTGTGCGACGATCCCTCCGCCCCCGCCTCCTCCCCCGCCCCCTCCTCCTCGCCCGCCCCCTCCTCCTCCCCCTCCTCCTCCTCCTCCTCCTCCTCCTCCTCTCCTCCTCCTCCTCCTCCTCTCCTCCTCCTGCACCTCCTCCCCCCGCCTCCTGCACCTCCTCCTCCTCCTCCTCCTCCTCCTCCTCCTCCTCCTCCTCCTCCTCCTCCTCCTCCTCCTCCTCCTCCTCCGTGATCGTGGCACGCCACGTGTGCGACGATCAAAAACGGGACTTACGCGAGATGGCACAGCGACCTTACGCCGCAGCTTACGCGGGCCGCCAGCGCGGCATGCTACATCAGAGACGAGGGCGCTTACGCGCGACCTTACGTGGCAGCTTACGCGCAATGTCGGCGCGGACGACCCCGATGTGTTACATCGCTCACCTGCCGCTCCGACTCCCAGCGCCGCACCTCCCTGACCCTCAGCCGCGCGTGCTCGATCAGCGTGGGGGGCACGCCGCTCTGCTTGGCCTCGTGGATCATCTCCGTCATCTGTGACAAGGCCAGGGCTGGGACAAAATCGGACCGTCGAAGACCTCTGATATTCAGCGGGAAATGCATCGGGCGCCACAGCCGTTCCACAGCGCTCCGAACGATCCGAGAACGTTCTGGAACGCTCCGGGAACGATTCATCCCAGCCCCAGACCCGCCCGACACCTCCTTCACCCAGCCCTGCGAGTCCACGCTGGGGACAGCGGCCCCCACATCTCCAGCGGGCAGCTTCACCGGCGCGCAGGGGTCGCTCGCGGCGGCCGCCGCCGCGTCGCCGGAGAGGCGCTCGCAGAGCGCCGTCTGCGCATTGTGGCGGCGAACCTGCGCGTCCTGCAGGTGGCGCATCATGGCCGCGGCGGCCTCCACCAGCCGATCCGAGTGCGGCTGCTCGCCGCTGCGCTCGCCTCTCGCGGACGCCACCAGGCCAGGGGCCCCAGCCGCGCCTTCCGCGCCGGGCGCCGACGCGCCCATGGCGCGGATGGACCGCAGCTCCCGCTCGATGCCCGGCAGGTCCTTCTGGCCCAAGGCCAGCCGCAGGCGCCGCTGCGCCACGTCCAGCTGCCGGCCTTCCCGCCGCAGGCCGCGCAGCCGCTCGCCCACCTTCGGGGGGTGGGGTCGGCCTACGGTCGGGAACTTTCGCTCAGCGTGTCGCGTCAGCAGCAAAAGATCTCAACCTGATCCGAGGAGCAACGATAAGGGGGGGGACCGGCAAGGGGGGAAACATCGACCTGGAATCGGCGATAGGCCCCAGATAGCGAATCTCTACGTTCCTGGGCGGGGTGGGGCTATCGGGCCCCTATCGGCGATCAAGGAGCGTCGGTGCATCACCCTCTGTGCCTTATCCCCCCCCTGCCGCTGCCCCCGATGATCCATGCGCACCCATCCGCGGCCAGGCCCGTCCTGCCTAACCACGCAGCCCGTGCACGCCTCCCTGGGCTGCAAGAGCCTGGTGGGCGCGTCCGCCGACCCTGGGCCCCGGGCTCGGCCTGGCCTGGGTCGGCGCGCCCCCCAGGGACCCGACAGAAGGAAAAACCCACCGAATGTTGGGAAAAGGACAAACAACAGCAACAACAACAGCAACAACAACAACAACAACAGCAACAACAACAACAGCAACAACAACAACAGCAACAACAACAAACAGCAACAACAACAAGAACAACAACAACAACAACAATCAACAACAACAACAACAAACAACAACAGCAGCAGCAACAACAACAACAGCAACAACAACAGCAACAACAACAGCAACAACAACAACAACAAACAGCAACAACGACAACAGCAACAATCAACAACAACAAACAACAACAGCAGCAGCAGCAACAACAACAACAGCAACAGCAACAACAACAGCAACAACAACAACAACAACAACCACAACAACCACAACAACAACAACAGCAGCAACAACAACAACAACAGCAACAACAACAACAACAGCAACAACAGCAACAACAACAACAGCAACAACAACAGCAACAACAATCATTTTACCCGAACGCGTGGTGTTCTCCCCAGTGCCAGGGTTTTCATACGACACCAGGCAATACCCCCACTTCGTGGGGGGGCATTACAAGCTCTACCAAATATCCAAACGACTCTTCGCGACCACCCAAACCCAGCTTCCCGCCCTATGACGTTGGGACACTTCACTTCGTGGCGTGCGGACGACCGTGGCTACTATTCAGGGCCCCGCGGCCGACGACGACGGCGTGCGCGCGCGAAGAAAAAACGAATCTGTCCCGCATGGTATTATTTGACAGGGATGATGGCCCTGGCAGGTGCGCAACCGTTGTCGCAGAAGTTCGAAAAAGTTGCTCGCAAAAGCCCGTTTGACAGAAATGTTTAAAAAGTGTTGGGTTTCCTACGAATCCGCAAGAGCGCGCGGGATGAGATTTTGACATTTTTTTGTTGAAAAACCATTGGTTTTTTGATGTTTTTATGTTAAAATCGCTCCGAACACTAAGCTTTTGGAAGGATTTCGTCTTGCGCGCGCGAATGTCCACTTTACCTTATTTTTTGCAAGGATTCTTGAAATTTGATTATATTAGAACAAGAAATGTCATTTTATAGTGTTTTTTGCAAGGGAAAGCGGGGGGGAACAAAACAACCGGATCTTGATCACATCGAATTACCTGAGGCTTCCTCACGAAAATGATGAAAATGTAGCTGCGGCCTAGGCGGCGCAGGGGGGCCGTGCACCAGGGGTCCCAACAATAATTATTCTTTAGAATTAATAATGTTCAACAACAGCAACAACAGAATGAAAAACCCACCGAATGTTGGGAAAAGAACAAACAACAACAACAACAACAACAACAACAACCACAATCACTTTACCCGAACGCTCAGTGTTCTCACCAGTGCCAGGGTTTTCATGCGACGCCAGCCAATACCCCCACTTTGTGGGGGGGCAGTGCAAGCTCTACCAAATATCCACACGACTCTTCGCCACCACCCACACCCAGCTTCCCGCCCTATGACGTTCGGACACTTCACTTCGTGGCCTGCGGACGACCGTGGCTACTACACTGGCGTGGAGTACACACCCACAGAAGTTGTTAAGCCTACGTTCGTACACCCACAGAAGGACCTACGGTGTTATTCGTGTGTTAAGCCCACGTTCGTGCAGCTGTTTTTCGAGGACCTACGGTGCGATTCGTGTGATTTTATGATGCGCGGTGCTAAAATTCTTAAGAACCCAATGGTTTTTGGAGATTTCGGCGTGCGCGCGCGAAGAAAAAACGAATGTGTCCCGCATGGTATTATTTGACAGGGATGATGGCCCTGGCAGGTGCGCAACCGTTGTCGCAGAAGTTCGAAAAAGTTGCTCGCAAAAGCCCGTTTGACAGAAATGTTTAAAAAGTGTTGGGTTTCCTACGAATCCGCAAGAGCGCGCGGGATGAGATTTTGACATTTTTTTGTTGAAAAACCATTGGTTTTTTGATGTTTT
>CAUYUJ010017785.1:25000-29646 GCA_963575745.1 Prorocentrum cordatum
CTCGGAACTCGATTTTCCGGCGCCCGGGCGCCGGCTCGGGCGCCGACCCAGGCGTCCGGCCCTGGAGCCGAGCCGGGTGCCGGCCCGAACTCCGGAATCTGCACGGACGGCCTCTCGGGCGCCGCAAACAGAAATTCAGCATTTTCGAAAGAAAAATGTGTATTGGAATGGCGTTTTTTCGCCGCCGCCTCGGAACTCGATTTTCCGGCGCCCGGGCGCCGGCCGGCTCGGGCGCCGACCCGGGCGTCCGGCCCGGGAGCCGGGCCGGGTGCCGGCCCGAGCTCCGGAATCGGCCCGGACGGCCTCCCGGGCGCCGGAAGCAGAAATTCAGCATTTTCGAAAGAAAAATGTGTATTGGAATAGCCTTTTTTCGGCGCCGCCTCGGAACATGGTTTTTTTTCGGCGCCGCCTCGAAACTCGATTTTCTGGCGCCCGGGCGCCGGCTCGGGCGCCGACCCGGGCGTCCGGCCCGGGAGCCGGGCCGGGTGCCGGCCCGAGCTCCGGAATCGGCCCGGACGGCCTGCCGGAAGCAGAAATTCAGCATTTTCGAAAGAAAAATGTGTATTGGAATGGCCTTTTTTCGGCGCCGCCTCGGAACTCGATTTTCTGGCGCCCGGGCGCCGGCTCGGGCGCCGACCCGGGCGTCCGGCCCGGGAGCCGCTCTCGGCGGCGAGGCGGCTTCGGTGGCTGACTTATAAGTGGCACTTATAGGATGGTGAACCCTGTTTATAACATAGGCAAGTAGCACTTATAAACCTGCAAACCTTCGGAAACAATTTATAAGTTGCGCAGCGACATATAACATTTTTGCGACAGTTTGGGGTTGTTGCGACTATGTTTATAAGCCGACAATTCAATGTACAGGCTACTTGGTGCAACCCGTGTTATATTTATTTGGGGAAATTTACAGAATTATAGGAAGAGTTGTGAAACGATATGAAAAGTTATGAAAAGTTATGAAAAGATAGGAAACATTAGGGTTCAGGTGTATTCAGTAGGTCTAGACCGCACGTTGCAGACGTTTGTTGAGCCAGTTCGCAGCATCCTCCTCATCTGTCTCCTTCCTCTTTCATCCCCGTGAACCCCCTTATTTTTCGTCCTTGATAGCATCGTCGTCGCTTGCCCATCGTCGTCGTCGTTGTCTTCGGTGTCCTCTCCCCCCTTTCTCCCGCCGCCAGTTTCCAGTTGGTTTCCTTTTCCTCACTCTCTTTTTCCCTCCTTCCCCTCCTTCCTCTCTCCCCCCAACCCTCCAACCAAGCCATCTCAAGTGCACCGCTGATGCAGGCGAGCCTGTAGGGTGGCGAGCCAACCCGCGACGCCGAGAGAGTCGTGTAGGGTGGCGAGCCAACCCCGATGCCTGTAGGGTGGCGAGCCAACCTGGCGTTTTCCATCGGGGGAGAGGTCCTCACGCAGTGGAAGGGCGGGCGCGTTTGCAACCCCGAGCCTTGCTCTTTGGGGCAAGCTTGGGCCGCGCAGAGAGCGCCCGGGCAAGAACGTTGCATTCGTCGGGCACGCGATGCGATAAGTCAGAGGGCCACGCTTGCAAATCGAAACCGTTGGATATGGCAGTCTCAAGAACTTGTATCAAGGGGCAAAGTGCCGCGATTACAACAGGCACAGCGTACGCATTACCCGCTGCTTTCAACGAAACGTCTCCAGTCATCCACAAAGCCAAGCTCGGCGGGAAACCTTGTAGGGCTAAACGTTCGCACGCCTCCATCCTCCGAAAAAAGTCTCTATCTTCATCTGGCTTGTGGTCTATTACACATCCAACCGACAAAATCCACAAGTACGCGTTGCGAGTTGTAAGCGTTGGCGCGTTGTTGATTGTGAGATGCCCTGTCTGTTTGTGGACTCTGTCGGGGCCTCGGTCCACTGGCACAACGGCGATGTCCGAGCGATTTAATTTGCCATCGAGGTACATTTCTTCAATAATCTTTTCATACGATAGTAGATTCGCCTTCATCGGCGCAGAAAGCACCGACCGATGGGTATTTGGAAGGAGAGCGAGCGCTGACTTCAATCCTCTGCTACCGAAAAATGCGAGGGGTGGCGGCACGGAAACGCATAAACATTTCCTAAGCCCACGCGGGAAAATGCGTTTCCTTGTTTGTGGTAGAAGATATTGGGTTGCATCCAGAACGTCCACGCGAAATCCGCACACCCTCCGAGGCGAGGGCGTTGGCTTGGGCGACACCCGCTTTGGACAACGTAAGATGTAGGGGTCTGGCGTGGAACCGTCAGGTTGGGAAGTCGAACTCGGGCAGGGTGGTCCGAAGGGCGTCTAGTACTCTGCTCATGTAGTTGACGCGCCCATTCTGATTATGCATAATGCCCATCACGTTCTCTAAGGCGAAGCCCAAGAGCCCACAACCTTTGGCGAAGTATATGATCCACTGCAACACTCGAACGAAAACATTCGACCGTCTGTCGCCCTGCCCACCGCGCCTCCCCTGGGCCGACCAGGGAGGGCACGGTGGCCCAGCCACTAGAAAATCAACTCGGCCCCGTAAGGATGAAAGCGGAACGCGCATAAGATCCCCAGCGGTTTCGCCCAGATGCAACACAAAATTTGTCATGCCCATGCTCCTCAAGTGATGTCCCAGCACCTCGGCGTACCCAGGTTCTAAATCATAGATATGAACTGTGTTCGAGGGTACTCCCATCGCCTGCATGGCGTATCCGCAACCATGTATTCCAGCGCATGGAGCTGCGATCTCTAAACGACGCGTCAAGGAACCAATTTCTGGAAAGTGCGAACGCCAGTCTGGAAGCGATGGTACGCTTTGTACGATGCGCTCTAATTGCGCAACCGAACTACCAGGTCGGGAACCCACGCCGGCACACGTGGAGGCGAGCATCGCCCACGTGACGAGCATGGTGAGTTTCATCATGCACGAAGAAAATTGCGAGTGCTTCTCTTGAGCATGCTACGTGATCACACGAACGCGTGATTATTTCTTTCACAAGAAAAAACTCACCCCCCTCCTTCTCCACTTGTCCCTCCCGCCCTCGTCCCCGCCCTTATCTCGAGATGGCGAGGCTCAGGGTGGGGTCAACCCCGCCCACTCACTTCCCCCCGAGATGAGGCTCGCCGAATTTTCAAAATAAGCTTCCACAGATGATCCCGAAGAGAGGTTTCTGAAGTCCCCCCTCCCCCCACACCCCTCACTCCGACAAACAAACATCCATGTCCTCGATCTTAGAATTTCCCAGCCCTGAGTCCCAGGCAGGGGGGATAGTAGTAGTAGTAGTAGTAGTAGTAGTAGTAGTAGTAGTAGTAGTAGTAGTAGTAGTAGTAGTAGTAGTAGTAGTAGTAGTAGTAGTAGTAGGGGGAGGTCGGGGTATGTGGGAAGTAATCATCTCACGCTGGCATCCCACATGCAGAGGCGAGCCTCCTGCGAGCCTCCTGCAGGGGCGAGCCTCTTGCGAGCCTCATGCAGAGGCGTGCGTCCCACGGGCCTCCTGCAGGGGCGAGCCTCCTGCGAGCCTCATGCAGAGGCGAGCCTCCTACGAGCCTCCTGCAGGGGCGAGCCTCCTGCGAGCCTCATGCAGAGGCGAGCCTCCTGCGAGCGGGTGTGGGGAACAAGGATGATGATCAGCAAGAGGAGGTGAAGAGGAGGAGGGGGGGGAGGAAGAGGAGGAGGAGGAGGAGGAGGAGAGGAGGAAGGGGAGGGTTCAGGAGGAGCGGAGGCGAGGTTCCCCCCTGCGCGGAGAGCATGGAGGAGTGAGGAGGAGGAGGAGGAGAGGAGAGGAGGAGGAGGATGAAGGAGGAGGAGGGAGGAGGAAAGGAGGAGAGGAGGAGGAGGAAGAGGAGGAGGAGGAAGGAGGAGACGGAGGAGGAGAGGGGAGGAGGAAGGAGGAAAGGAGGAGAGTAGGAGGAAGGAAAGAAGGGGAGGAAAGAGAAGGAGGAGGAGGAGGAGGAGGAGGAGGGGGAGGAGGTGGAGGAGGAGGAAGAGGGGGATGGGGACGTGCGGGGAGAGGAGGAGGGGGCAGGGGGAGCAGGAGCAGGAGCAGGAGGAGGAGGAGGAGGAGGAGGAGGAGGAGGAGGAGGAGGATGACGGAGATGATTTTTGTTGCTGCATTACGCGCTGCTCGCTTCTTTGTCGCTGCAATCGGCCCACTACGTGCTATAGTAGGGCTTGGCTTGCCTAGCGCACGCAGGCCACCCCAGCCTGCGTCGTTGCTCACAGCCTGCGTCGTTGAGAGTTTTGCGCCTTCGCATCCCGCGCCCCTCACTCAGTAGGGATGTCGTCCGTGACGATGGCCTGCACCATTCTCAACCAGGATGCTTTCCCGCCGTCAGACCCGCCGTTGAAAGAGAATGAACGATCCTTCAGCGCGCCCTTCCTCTGCACCCTCCACGCCGATTTCGCCATGTCGGTGTAGATCTTGAAGTCACCCACCACCTGCGGCTCCCTCCGCGAGCTCGGGATCCCACGGAAAGGCAATTTGATCCCAATCGCCGCTGGCCGCTTCCTCACCGGCGCGGCCTCCTCCTCCTCGTCCGTCTCGTCCATCTCCTCGTCCTCCTCCGAGGCCTCCTCCTCCTCTTCAGGTTCCTCCTCATCGGAACGGCTCTTCTTGGCTTCGGGCGCCGCCTTCGCAGCAGCCGCGGGGCGCTTCATCACCGTGCCGCCGCTCTT
>CAUYUJ010017785.1:29746-102246 GCA_963575745.1 Prorocentrum cordatum
TCCTCTTTCATCCCCGTGAACCCCCTTATTTTTCGTCCTTGATAGCATCGTCGTCGCTTGCCCATCGTCGTCGTCGTTGTCTTCGGTTTCCTCTCCCCCCTTTCTCCCGCCGCCAGTTTCCAGTTGGTTTCCTTTTCCTCACTCTCTTTTTCCCTCCTTCCCCTCCTTCCTCTCTCCCCCCAACCCTCCAACCAAGCCATCTCAAGTGCACCGCTGATGCAGGCGAGCCTGTAGGGTGGCGAGCCAACCCGCGACGCCGAGAGAGTCGTGTAGGGTGGCGAGCCAACCCCGATGCCTGTAGGGTGGCGAGCCAACCTGGCGTTTTCCATCGGGGGAGAGGTCCTCACGCAGTGGAAGGGCGGGCGCGTTTGCAACCCCGAGCCTTGCTCTTTGGGGCAAGCTTGGGCCGCGCAGAGAGCGCCCGGGCAAGAACGTTGCATTCGTCGGGCACGCGATGCGATAAGTCAGAGGGCCACGCTTGCAAATCGAAACCGTTGGATATGGCAGTCTCAAGAACTTGTATCAAGGGGCAAAGTGCCGCGATTACAACAGGCACAGCGTACGCATTACCCGCTGCTTTCAACGAAACGTCTCCAGTCATCCACAAAGCCAAGCTCGGCGGGAAACCTTGTAGGGCTAAACGTTCGCACGCCTCCATCCTCCGAAAAAAGTCTCTATCTTCATCTGGCTTGTGGTCTATTACACATCCAACCGACAAAATCCACAAGTACGCGTTGCGAGTTGTAAGCGTTGGCGCGTTGTTGATTGTGAGATGCCCTGTCTGTTTGTGGACTCTGTCGGGGCCTCGGTCCACTGGCACAACGGCGATGTCCGAGCGATTTAATTTGCCATCGAGGTACATTTCTTCAATAATCTTTTCATACGATAGTAGATTCGCCTTCATCGGCGCAGAAAGCACCGACCGATGGGTATTTGGAAGGAGAGCGAGCGCTGACTTCAATCCTCTGCTACCGAAAAATGCGAGGGGTGGCGGCACGGAAACGCATAAACATTTCCTAAGCCCACGCGGGAAAATGCGTTTCCTTGTTTGTGGTAGAAGATATTGGGTTGCATCCAGAACGTCCACGCGAAATCCGCACACCCTCCGAGGCGAGGGCGTTGGCTTGGGCGACACCCGCTTTGGACAACGTAAGATGTAGGGGTCTGGCGTGGAACCGTCAGGTTGGGAAGTCGAACTCGGGCAGGGTGGTCCGAAGGGCGTCTAGTACTCTGCTCATGTAGTTGACGCGCCCATTCTGATTATGCATAATGCCCATCACGTTCTCTAAGGCGAAGCCCAAGAGCCCACAACCTTTGGCGAAGTATATGATCCACTGCAACACTCGAACGAAAACATTCGACCGTCTGTCGCCCTGCCCACCGCGCCTCCCCTGGGCCGACCAGGGAGGGCACGGTGGCCCAGCCACTAGAAAATCAACTCGGCCCCGTAAGGATGAAAGCGGAACGCGCATAAGATCCCCAGCGGTTTCGCCCAGATGCAACACAAAATTTGTCATGCCCATGCTCCTCAAGTGATGTCCCAGCACCTCGGCGTACCCAGGTTCTAAATCATAGATATGAACTGTGTTCGAGGGTACTCCCATCGCCTGCATGGCGTATCCGCAACCATGTATTCCAGTGCATGGAGCTGCGATCTCTAAACGACGCGTCAAGGAACCAATTTCTGGAAAGTGCGAACGCCAGTCTGGAAGCGATGGTACGCTTTGTACGATGCGCTCTAATTGCGCAACCGAACTACCAGGTCGGGAACCCACGCCGGCACACGTGGAGGCGAGCATCGCCCACGTGACGAGCATGGTGAGTTTCATCATGCACGAAGAAAATTGCGAGTGCTTCTCTTGAGCATGCTACGTGATCACACGAACGCGTGATTATTTCTTTCACAAGAAAAAACTCACCCCCCTCCTTCTCCACTTGTCCCTCCCGCCCTCGTCCCCGCCCTTATCTCGAGATGGCGAGGCTCAGGGTGGGGTCAACCCCGCCCACTCACTTCCCCCCGAGATGAGGCTCGCCGAATTTTCAAAATAAGCTTCCACAGATGATCCCGAAGAGAGGTTTCTGAAGTCCCCCCTCCCCCCACACCCCTCACTCCGACAAACAAACATCCATGTCCTCGATCTTAGAATTTCCCAGCCCTGAGTCCCAGGCAGGGGGGATAGTAGTAGTAGTAGTAGTAGTAGTAGTAGTAGTAGTAGTAGTAGTAGTAGTAGTAGTAGTAGGGGGAGGTCGGGGTATGTGGGAAGTAATCATCTCACGCTGGCATCCCACATGCAGAGGCGAGCCTCCTGCGAGCCTCCTGCAGGGGCGAGCCTCTTGCGAGCCTCATGCAGAGGCGTGCGTCCCACGGGCCTCCTGCAGGGGCGAGCCTCCTGCGAGCCTCATGCAGAGGCGAGCCTCCTACGAGCCTCCTGCAGGGGCGAGCCTCCTGCGAGCCTCATGCAGAGGCGAGCCTCCTGCGAGCGGGCGTGGGGAACAAGGATGATGATCAGCAAGAGGAGGTGAAGAGGAGGAGGGGGGGGAGGAAGAGGAGGAGGAGGAGGAGGAGGAGGGTTCAGGAGGAGGCGGAGGCGGAGGGTTCATGAGGGTGCGGAGGAGCTGGAGGAGGAGGAGGAGGAGGAGGAGGAGGAGGAGGAGGGATGAGGAGGAGTAGGAGGGAGGGAGGAGGAGGAGGAGGGGAGAGGAGGAAGAGGAGGAGGAGGAGGAGGAAGTCGGAGAGGAGGGGAGGAGGAGGAGGAGGAGAGGAGGAGGAGGAGGAAGAGGAGGAGGAAGAGGAGGAGGAGGAGGAGGAGGAGGAGGAGGGGGAGGAGGTGGAGGAGGAGGAAGAGGGGGATGGGGACGTGCGGGGAGAGGAGGAGGGGGCAGGGGGAGCAGGAGCAGGAGCAGGAGGAGGAGGAGGAGGAGGAGGAGGAGGAGGAGGAGGAGGATGACGGAGATGATTTTTGTTGCTGCATTACGCGCTGCTCGCTTCTTTGTCGCTGCAATCGGCCCACTACGTGCTATAGTAGGGCTTGGCTTGCCTAGCGCACGCAGGCCACCCCAGCCTGCGTCGTTGCTCACAGCCTGCGTCGTTGAGAGTTTTGCGCCTTCGCATCCCGCGCCCCTCACTCAGTAGGGATGTCGTCCGTGACGATGGCCTGCACCATTCTCAACCAGGATGCTTTCCCGCCGTCAGACCCGCCGTTGAAAGAGAATGAACGATCCTTCAGCGCGCCCTTCCTCTGCACCCTCCACGCCGATTTCGCCATGTCGGTGTAGATCTTGAAGTCACCCACCACCTGCGGCTCCCTCCGCGAGCTCGGGATCCCACGGAAAGGCAATTTGATCCCAATCGCCGCTGGCCGCTTCCTCACCGGCGCGGCCTCCTCCTCCTCGTCCGTCTCGTCCATCTCCTCGTCCTCCTCCGAGGCCTCCTCCTCCTCTTCAGGTTCCTCCTCATCGGAACGGCTCTTCTTGGCTTCGGGCGCCGCCTTCGCAGCAGCCGCGGGGCGCTTCATCACCGTGCCGCCGCTCTTCTTCGATGTGAACTCAAGCATCGTCGCGGCCAAGTCCGCAGTGGTCTTGGGCTGCACCGCCTCCGCCGGCGCGGGCGACGGCTCCGCCCTCGCGCTCTCTGGGCTGGAAAGGTTGACCTGGACGGAAGCCGGGCTGTCACAGATCGCGGGCATCGACGGCGCGGCCCCACTGCTGGCGGGCCCGCTAAGCGCCAGCTGCAGGCCGCTGTCGACCATCAGCTTGTGCTTCGGGTTGAAGATCTGGAGACCTGGAACGCCGTCGCCACTCACAGGCTGCCGATGCTGAATAGCGGCGAGGACAGCGTTCGCCACGCCTTCGACGGTCAAGCCCGAGCACTTCACTTTGCCGACCCTCAGCGCGATGGACCCATGGCTCTTCCTTGCTGGCAGCTTCGCGCGCAAGGCGTCGATGGCAATCTCATCGATCGGCACGTTATTCACTGGCTGGTCGCCCTCTGTGTCCCCGTAGGCGAAGTCGTAGATGTCCTCGTGAACTCGCTTGACCTCAACCAGGGTCGCTGCGTACTTCTTCACCACGCCCGAATGGGCATGGTCGAGCCGGTGTTTGCGCCTCTCCTTGATGCCATCCTCGATATCTTTGAGCTTGGCGAATGCGTCCGCCACGTTCACGTTGACCTCGGAGGGCAGAAAAAATCAAGAGGGGTAGAAGGTGGAGAAGGAGGAGGAGGTCGGGGTGCCGGGGGCCTGGGTGGCGGGTAGGCGGGGGAGAGGCGGGAAGGAGGGGAGAGGGGGGAGGAGGCCGCGGAGGAAGGGAGGTGGAGAGGAGGAGAAGGCGGAGGAGAAGGAGGCGGAGGACAAGGAAAAGGGACAGGACAAGGAAAGGAGGAGGCGGAGGAGGAGGATGGGGAGGCGGAGGTGGAGGAGGAGGTTCGGACATCTTGAGTTGATGCGCCGATTGAGAGGAGGAGAAGGAGGAGGTGGAGGAAGAGGAGGAGGAGGAGGAGAAGGAAGAGGATAAGGAGGAGGAAGAGGAGGAGGAGGAGGAGGAGGAGGAGAAAGAGGAGTGAGAGGAGGAGGAAGAGGAGCCGGGAAGGAGGACGGACCCGAAGATGAAGAGGACACCCAGGAAGGTTTCGGTTCGGGACGAAAAAAACTTGCAACCTTGTGCTCTCCTGGAATACGTTTTTCTGGCTTGGGGAAGGGGGCAGAGCGGGCCCGAGGATCCGAGAGGTGTGTAGGTTGTGCCCCCCCCCCCCCAACGACCTGCCCTTGGACGCCCCCGTCCAGACGCAGCGTCATGATTGCCACGGCGTGCACCTCAGCGTGCTCGGAGGGGTGCTTCAGCCCGATCTTCTCCCAGAGGTCAAGCATCATCTCGAGAACGGTAGCGTAGGGGGTATCGGGGTCGCGGTACTTTTTCCACATGTCCAGCGTCATGTATCTCTGGAGGAAGAGGTTCTGCTGTTTTTTCTCATTGGTTTTTTTCGAGGAAGTCTTCGTCGTCACCGAAACTTTCCCAGCGATCAGTCGTGCCAATGATGCGAACGAGGTCCCTTGGATCACCTTTAAGATATCTTTGCCAACTGCGGGCGAGATGGAGTCGGCCTCTGCGATTGACTTTTCGAGCTGGGCTTTCTGTTCTGCGGCTTGAGCTTCGACCTGCCCCAAAGTGATCCCCTCGGTCACCTTGTAGGTTTCCAGGAAGTCAACAGCGCTCTTCACAGTGTTGAGGAGCAGGTCCGCCATGGGAAACGCAGGTCTCAGTGTTACTATATCTCCTTGTCGGGTGGCGAGCCAACCTAGGAAAACGCTGAGCCCGAAATTCGAACGATGATGAGGACGACGCCGACGACGAGCTCGACGAAGGATGATGATGATGATGATGAGGGGAGGTCTGGGCACACTTCCCTCGAGTGATTCTACAGTGATTCTACTGTGATTCTACAGTGATTCTACAGTGATTCTCCAGTGATTCTCCCAAATGATTCTATCATGATTCTATGGTGATTCTATCGTGATTCTGGAACGCCTTGTGATTCTACAGTGATTCTACCGTGATTCTACAGTGATCCTCTCACGTGGTTATTCAAGTGATTCTATCATGATTCTACTGTGATTCTATCGTGATTCTGGAACGCCTTGTGATTCTACAGTGATTCTACAGTGATTCTCCAACGATTCTGTAGTGATTCTGTTGCGGTCGTGTGGCGAGCCACTCCCAGAGGCGAGCCTCTGTCAAGATCTCTTTGGGGTGGGACCGAGGAAGTTAAACTGATGTTGGCGACGATGATGACGACGTGGCAGATCAGGAGCAGCGCGAGAGAAGGAAGAGGAGGAGGAGGAGGAGGAGGAGGAGAAGCAATGAAGGACAGGGTGAGGAGGAGAAGAGGAGGAGGAGGAGGAGGAGGAGGAGGAAGAGAAGGAAGGAAGGGAAAGGTTCGGCGAGGTTCGGCGATGACGACGACTCACGCAGGCAAGCTGGGTGAAAAGCCAATGCAACAACAATAAAGTTAATAGAGTCTATGCGAAGCGAAAGTCAATCCCACTTTGTGGGATTGATCACTCCTGCACTCCATGCAGCTCATCATTACTGGTGCCCCTGACGCCAACATGTTCTACTGCGTTAAGAACATGTAGGAGGAGGAGGAGGAGGAGGAGGGGGAAGAGAAGCAGGAGGAGGGGGAGAAGGATGAGGAGGATGAGATGCTTGATGATTTTTTTCACGCGAAGCTGTGGCGAGCCATTCGTGCACGAGAGCTGGTGAACGCTGCAATGCTGCAAACTGTGAAAATCGCATGGTGCGCTATAGCGCCGATCACAAAGAACGTGCGTGCTTCCCCAAACTGCCACTAGTAAAAACGGCGTCCCCTGATTCCGCAACTAGATGCATACGCAGCACCGCACGCCACCATGCTGAGCTATCGAAGCTACCGCCTTCCCCGCTAACACCGTCAGTCGACATTGTCGGCGAGCTGATCGAGCAGCTCCGTCATCTGATTGGACAGGCTGGACGCATCGTCGATCATGGGCTTGATCGTTTTCAAGAAAGCCGCGACCTCACCTGGCATTGCCTTGCCGACCTGGCTGAACGACTTGCCCTTCTCGATGGCGTTCTCCATCGTCTTCGCAAGGCTCTCGGCCTTAGATGTCAGGGCTGTCGGGACGATATCTGGGAACGGCTGCGCCTGCGTGATCGCCGCGATGAGGTCCATCGAGGCCACCTCAAGCTTGCTGTCGACCGACTCCAAGCGCTCCTTCTGGCCGTCGGTGAGGTCCACCGGCTGCTTCTCCTTGCGTGGTTGTGGCTCTTTGCGTTCCCTCTTGCGTCGCTGAGGGGGCGCCGCCTCTTGGTCACCGTTGGCTTCCTCCTCCTCCTCCTCTTCGGCCTCTGCGCCATCTGGCTGCGCTCTCTGTTTCGCCTTCGCCTTCGCCTTCGCCTTGGTCTTGGCCTTTGCGCACGGAGCGTTCCCCGTCGGCCAGTCCCCTATCCTGCGGCATTTCTCTTCTCTTTCCTCAACGCCAGCGCCGACCTCCATCTCGTACTCTGGGATCCAGATCTGCTCGGCTTTGCTGTAGTCGTGGATTTGGCGGGGCGCGTTCGCAAGGATATTATTCCACTCTTCGGGTTTGTCTACATAGTCCTTCGCGGCATCGGCAATGTTCCTGAACTTGCCCTTGGCAGAACGTTTCATGAACTTCTGGTTGATTTGGACCTGCGCCACCGTCTCTTGCATCTTCCTGGCGAGTTCATCTCCCGCGAGCCCCCTCGCATTTGCCATGAACTCCGTCTTGGTCTCCTTGCTGAGGTCGCCCCACCCGGCGACGTGCATCGTCGTGCTCTTCTGAATGCGGAGCAGGCGCTGGCGTAGCCCCGAACAGGGGCTGCAGCGGAACTGGGCTTTCTTCCCAGTGAAGGGGTCGGCCTCTTGCACTGAGAGCATGGCGGAGGCGGGCAAGTCGCCTCTGCCGCACGACGAACACACGGCCAATTTAACCTCCTCGCTCCCAGCGGCGGCAGGTTCCGCAGCATCAGCCATCGATCCTTTATGAAGGCGCTTGGCACCTATGAGTCAAGTATTGGGCGAGCCCGCTTGACAATCTGTCAAAAATTGGGCGAGCCCGCTTGACAGTCTGAAATGGCAGCGGTGGCAAGGGGAAACAGATGGAGGACGGGAACTCGAAAAGCTTTTCTTGAACTAAGAGGTTCCTGTGAAAACCAAGTCGATCGCCAGTTTGAGAACGAGGGGGGAAGGGGGATCGCACCCAGTGGCGAGCCACGCGACGAGGCGAGCCTCGGCTTCCGAAATCTACACCTGAATGAAATGATGAAGATGACGATGATAGCGATTTTTTTTGCATCGCGACGCAGAGACCCGTCTAAATGTCGGACAAGTCTCCAGGCGGCCAGGCTTTCGTTTGCGAGTCTGGTGCTACTAGCGGCGAATCAACGGGGGTTTTATCGCCGCCGTCGTCGCAGCGATCGCTGTGCGAAGTGGGCAATGTGTCATCGGATTCAATTAGAGACGCAGGCGAAAGCAGCTCATCGTCGGCTGGATCTTCACGCTGCCTGCTGGCGTCGGTGTGAAACATCGGCTGCACCTTGATCATATCCTCGTTGCGGGCGTCCTCAGTGGCGATATTCTCCGCGGGCTCCTCAGCGATCTGTGGCGCCAAAAACCCTGCAGGCCCAAGGAGTCTGGACGGGGCCCACTCCGAGCTTGAGCTTGCCTCAGCCGATGCCGAGGCTGGCTCGGTGCCCCAAGCGGCCCAAGGGTCTTGCTCCGATTGCCCTTCGCCTAGCCAGGTCTGCTCTCCCGCAGCCGCTGCGCCCCAGTCATGCTGGCCAGCGCTCCAGCCACTCCAGTCGCACCAGCCCCATGAGTCAGTGCTCTGGAAAACGGGTTGCCAGATCGACGAGTCGGTTGCTGACCATCCCGCCGGCTGCAACCCAGGCGGCTCGTGGCGGGCGAAGTGCGAGTGGCGCCAGGCTGCTTCCTCGCGCTGCTGAGCGCGCAGGGCGTCTTGCTCCGCTCGAGGCCTTCGTCCGCCAGAAACGCCATGCATGGCAATGACCGCCATGGCGTCATCGTGCGCTTGGCGGAGCGACGTCACAGGGCCTGTGACTGTCAACATTCGACCACGGCCGCGGTCGCGAGTTCTAGCCCAGCATCCAGTCTTCGCATAGATCTCATCTTGGTCTGCTTTAGTGAGAGTTCCGCTCCCAATAGGAATGGGCCCGATCTTGCCGTCGGGCGGCGCGCCCGGCGCGCGCTGCGAAGTGACCTCGCGACCTGCCATTCCTCGAGAAATGAAATGGCTGCGGTGGCAGCGGTGGCATTGAGACAGCAATGTGCGATGATAATATGAAGCTTGATCTGATAATGATGCCGATGATTGCGATAATGGCGGGGCGTTGAAGGAGGGGGCAGGGGGGCGTAGAAGCAGCAGCATGAGCAGCAGGAGTGGGAGAAATGAAACGACGAGGCAACAATAGGATGACGCGCGCGGCGAGCCGAGGGCAGAGGCGAGCCTCTCCACGCGAACCTCTGGGCTTGCGGGGGCGAGCCACCCGAGGAGGAGGAGGAGGAGGAGGAGGAGGAGGAGGAGGTCCTCCTCCTCCTCCTCCTCCTCCTCCTCCTCCTCCTCCTCCTCCTCCTCTCCTCCTCCTCACCATGTCCTTCATTTGCTCCTCCTCGTCCTCCTCCTCCTCCTCCTCCTCGGGAGGAGGAGGCAGGACATATTTTTTCCTGTGCGATCCAATCAGTTTCTTCAAACTGACAACCAAGGGCACTGCGAGTGCACGAGGCAAATGCCCCCAGGTGCAGGCAAAAATGGCAGCGCAGCAACTGCATCTGACAATCGTGCCAAGGACGTGCGTCCGTTGAGTGCCCAAACTCCACGCGCGTCAATTCGTTGGAGCTCTTTGAAAACAACGAAAAATGCAAGAGTTGGCTTCGTCATCGACGTGACGGAGCCGATGCAATCTATAATACCGAAGGTAAATGTGTTATCACTACCACCTAATTGAATGCAATCGCCAGCCTTTAAACGTGTTCCGATGGGTGTGTCTGCCACGGCTGACACCTGCACGTCGTGTCCAGCTTCAGGGTCCAGGACCAACAGTGCGCAACGAAGAGATGGCATGCTGGAACAGGCGCCCCGCAGGGCAGAACTTTCAAAGGCGCATCTATCTATAAGCGCAACAGTTGCGCCGAGAACGCGTTGCAAACAGGACGATTCGAAACAATTCCCGCGAGCGTGACTGCCGGCAGCCTTCAACGATTTGTGATGGGCTTCCAAGCTGAAACAGTTTAAACTTCTCCTCAGACGGGCGATCGACCAAATTGCGTGGAAAATCAAATGCATCTTTGGTTTTGCCATCCTCGGGACGTACAGCCGAATGTAGAGTTTGTGATGGGCGAGCGTAGCATCAAAAAGTTTGTCTGTGTGAGCTGCCACTGTGTCGCCCGAACATAACATATCCAACATTGTTTCTAATAGTACTAAACAGCGCTTCTGCTCAATCATGTCTGCTGGCCAGCGCCGATCTACCCTCGAAAACGCACTCAATACTTTCACTGCTGCCAGAGTCTCGCTGGAAAAACATCTGGGAGGTTTGTTTTGACTGCCGAGCCTGTTGCTGAAAAATCCTTTCGGTAGGTTACCCCCTCGAAATGGCCACGTGATTGAAGCGTGAAAGTCGTCTATGGTGTTGGTGGGAACGCCACGAGAAGCCAATTGCCTGAGGACGTCGTTGACTTCGAATTGGGCGATCCCGCCGCTTGCAACCAGCGTGTGCATCCAATCTATGTGCGCGTGTTCGGGCGGCCGAAGCGTTGCCCGCAAGTGCGGGTCCATAACAAGCCCATCCACGTTGTAATGCATCCCTAACGATTTCGAAAGTTGCTCGAACTGGGCCCGCGTAAGCCGCCCGACAGCGGCGGCCAAACCCTCAACCATTTCGATGAACGTCTGTGTCGTCCGAAAATCAAATTCGTGGGGTAATGCTGTGGAGTAGTGGCGCAAATAGGGATGGTCAGCGACGCGGCTTGGAACGCAATTGATGATGTTTTTGCAATGCATGCAACATAACAGGCCCGCAGCCCCGCGAACGTCCCACATGAATTTGTGTGCCTTCTCGTCCTGGAGAAACCCAGCAAATTGCGCTCGAAGACGAAAATCGCCAAGATCAATCCCAACGCCCATGTCAAAACCAAACTGACGATAAAACAGTTTTAGCATGTGCTTCATCAAGCAACCGCGGCCCCCTTTAATTCGGTCTGCATTGTCCACCAACACATACGAAAGAGGGAAGGAGCCGCACTCGCGAGCCCGAAACCAATCTGGCCACTCTAAAAAATACCAGTACACGGCCTCTACATTGCGTGCGTCGTCAGGACGCAACGGGTTCCCCACCCTGGCGGCGTCGTTATATAGAATCAAGCGAAACGTGTCGGATCCAGCCGAGGCGAGACAAGATTGCAAGAATGGAATGAACGCTGTTGATCTTTCAGCCAGTGTCCACATCAACGCAAATGGGTTTATATAGTTGACTTTTACGTCTTCTCCTTCCTTAGCTGGAATACTCAATGAGCATATCACGCCGCCAAATGGAGTAGCCGTCTGAAGAGTTTCAATGTCCCCGCCATTCTCCGCTACTTCTAATATGCGACCAAGGTCAGCCCTGGACACCCGAAGACATTCCGATACAATCGGACCAGTGAGGCGCGGCCTTTTGGCGGGGGTCGCCATCACTTGAGCAAACTGGAAACGGTTTCCCCCCCCTTCCAGTACTCTCTTTTGTGGGGTGCCCAAACATTTACAAAAACTTAGAAAAACTTAGAAACACTGGCAAAAACTTAGCAACCATTAACACATTTAGGTTTGGATTTAGGTTTAGATAGAATTTGGTTTACAACTAGATAGCGGTAGCGCGCGCCTAAGTATTTACATTGCATTTCGTATCCCTAGTTATAAGCCAGTGAGAGCAAGCTGCACTCAAGAAGAGCACCGAGCCCGAGTAAAAAAGGAGGAAGTCTCGAGCCGGAGCGTTGTTGTTGTTGGGGGGCCGGTTTTGGCGGAACCCCAAAACGCCTGAGCGTGAGCCTCAATTTCAGAGGAAATGCGGCCGGCGCCTCGGCGAGAGCGCCAGGGCGAATATAGGGGGTCCAACAATAATAATTGTTTAGTAATTAAGGTTCAACAACAACAACAACAACAACAACAACAACAACAACAACAACAACAACAATCACTTTACCCGAACGCTCAGTGTTCTCACCAGTGCCAGGGTTTTCATGCGACGCCAGCCAATACCCCCACTTTGTGGGGGGGCAGTGCAAGCTCTACCAAATATCCACACGACTCTTCGCCACCACCCACACCCAGCTTCCCGCCCTATGACGTTCGGACACTTCACTTCGTGGCCTGCGGACGACCGTGGCTACTACACTGGCGTGGAGTACACACCCACAGAAGTTGTTAGGACAGCGCGCGCGGGTAGAAATTTTGAAAAGTCGTGCAGGTGTTTTTCGAGGACCTACGGTGCGATTCGTGTGATTTTATGATGCGCGGTGCTAAAATTCTTAAGAAGCCCAATGGTTTTTGGAGATTTCGGCGTGCGCGCGCGAAGAAAAAACGAATGTGTCCCGCATGGTATTATTTGACAGGGATGATGGCCCTGGCAGGTGCGCAACCGTTGTCGCAGAAGTTCGAAAAAGTTGCTCGCAAAAGCCCGTTTGACAGAAATGTTTAAAAAGTGTTGGGTTTCCTACGAATCCGCAAGAGCGCGCGGGATGAGATTTTGACATTTTTTTGTTGAAAAACCATTGGTTTTTTGATGTTTTTATGTTAAAATCGCTCCGAACACTAAGCTTTTGGAAGGATTTCGTCTTGCGCGCGCGAATGTCCACTTTACCTTATTTTTTGCAAGGGATTCTTGAAATTTGATTATATTAGAACAAGAAATGTCATTTTATAGTGTTTTTTGCAAGGGAAAGCGGGGGGGAACAAAACAACCGGATCTTGATCACATCGAATTACCTGAGGCTTCCTCACGAAAATGATGAAAATGTAGCTGCGGCCTAGGCGGCGCAGGGGGGCCGTGCACCAGGGGCCCCAACAATAATTATTCTTTAGAATTAATAATGTTCAACAGCAGCAGCAGCAGCAGCAGCAACAACAACAACAAAACGCAGATGGAACTTCGATCCCCCATCTATGGACGCCTGCTTTCTCGGGCCAGATCGCTCCGTCAGGGCCCCGAGACCCGGAACGTGGCAAAGCTGCAGATCGTGATCCTCTCCCTTCCCAGGTCTGGGGGCACGTACCCAGACATCGGGCGGTGTGCTTTTTCAACCCGCGGGCCCCCAAGGTGTCGAACCCCTCCCTGGGGGGTCGCTTTTTAACCCAGGATGTGGTGCTGCCCCGAGGGCCCAAACAAGCCCCCCCGGCTGCCGAGATTCAGCAAGAGCGCTGACACTGAAGAAAAACTGAGGGTCGTGATCATCTCGCCACTCCCAGATCTGAGGGAAGTTACTTCTTAGGTCGATGATTGGCGCTCCCCGACACCTCGCGAAGAAGCCCAGCGTCCGCGCCAACGGCCTTCCCAGCGGCGCGCATAAGGGAGCAAGGGCTAGGGGGCGTCCCTCTAAGAGCAGGAGGAAGACGAGCAAGAGCAGAAGGAGCAGCAGAAACACACATCACATACAACATAACATACCGCACCATCTGTTCACCGCCATCCGCAATTCCATCAAATTTCGACAGCTCCAACCCGACCTAACCGACATCACTCTACACCAAGCCACTCCAGCAGCACTTCAAGTTTACATCCAGCCACGACCAACCTGTTCTTCACTGGTAATATACACTGGAGGATCCCTCAAACAAACCAAATCCGAATGTGCATGGGCACTTGTTGTACTCAAGTACGACGAGCACATTCCGTGGTCCACGGCTTGTCATGGGTAGCTTCACGCACAGCATCTACAGCGGCATCGACAACGACAGCCTCGACAGCAACAAAGTAGAGCTAGCCGCTATCAGAAGGGGCGTTATGTACGCCACACAACAGCCTTCCCACCTCCACAAGCAAATACACTCTGATGCAGTCAATGCAATTCACATAGTGACTCAATTCGCGCACGGCGGCGACCTTATCATCATGCTAGCGCAAGTACTACACCAACCAGCACGGAAGACGCACGACATCACACTCCACCACATCCATGGACACGACGATCACCCATGAAACGAGCTAGCAGACACACTGGCTAAGCAGCCTCGCACCGGTACATGCCAGCTCAGACACCTGTCGCACAACGGACCTAGACAGTAGATTCCCACGACCTGACCAGCAATAGCAGCACTACTGGAAGACACGCCGCCAATAGGTCGGACGACCCACCAGAGAGATCTTTACGACAGACTACTGTGCATACCCCATGATACAGCAGGACGGCGTCCACTACCAGACGCACTAACGGAGCTACCACCACATGTTACCACCACGACTCGAGACAACAAGCATTACCGACGACCCCAACTAGAACCGCTGACAAACGACAAGAGCATGACTACGGTCCACCTCAAGCTTGCCACCTACAATGCGCAAAGAGCAAGCATGGACGCAACAGGTGAAGGACTGCAACCGCACGACCAGCACATCCTGTACCACATGACGAGAAGGCAGCACCTACAAGCACAAGAACTATTACAGAAGGTCCACGTCATGGGGATTCAGGGAACGACAGCCAAGAGTGACTTCAGCACAGCAGACATGTTCATGAGCTTCACTACGCCACAACACCCATCCAAACTTGGATGCAACCTGCGGGTCATCACAGCACGACTGTATGCGACCACTCCTAAACAACAGTTCTACTTCAAGAACAAGCACTCCCGAGTTCTACGCTCATCCCACCGACTTCTGATCATCAAGCTAAGGCGCGCCTCAAATACAGCACGATACGCGACACACAGCACGATGGTGGGACACGTTCCACGATTTGGCCAACAAATGACTCCCTACCATGCGACTGGCCGAATTCAATGCACGCATCACCACTCACACCACACCAGGCATTGGAAATTCCCCACCACCTGCACACCAGCAACGAGGAGAAGACGATAATGCAGAGCAAGTACGCCCCACGACGGCAGCACACAACCCCACTTGCGCAAACACAATCATTAACCATGAAACTACCTACCATGAAACGACCTACCCTGGTCAAAAAATAACGGCGAGATTACCCAGCACGGGAACGACTACATATCAATCAGCAACGACTGGATGCCGTTCACTGCTGGACCACACGATGACCACCAGCACGACTCAGGTACAAAAAACGAAGGCCATTGCCCGGCCTACCGAACCATCAAGCACAAACGACAGCATACAAAATCACGACGACAGCAACCACCACCCTACGACCACGCCAAAATGCAATACCCAGCTTTGCAGACACAATGCGCAAGGCTACTCGACAGCCAGCCACTACCGACCTGAGACACGACAAGCGTACTACACGCAGCAGCTACATATTGCTTCCCTACTGACGACGTCACTCCACGTCAAGCATATATTCGGACACAATGAAGCTGATAAGACTACGACGACGCGCGATAGCTGTGCTACGACTGGAGAGGCACACGACTACGAGCACCATGATCTACAAACTCAACCAGGGCGTCGAGCAGTACCTTATGGGCGGACCCACCGACCAGCACATACGTCAGCTACATCTCGCAGGATACACCTCTGCAACCGACCGCATAAGTAATGCAGAACAGGCAATGCGGACCTTCTTTAGCCAGGACGCGTACACCTCTTGCACACAAACTTAAACAAGACAGAGCCAGCAACGTAGCAGCAGTGTCGGACTCCTTTCAACAACCCCATGGCTTGCACGAACACAGGGCAGCGTGGCAACACCCCAAAGCAGGACTCGCGATGGACCATCTACTAAAAGAAAGCAGCCAAAGCGAAAGTGGTGCCATACTTCCCGGACGACGCGGGCAAAGCACTTCAAGATGACCAGCAACAATGTGACGAACTTAAAAGGCATTTCGCACGACAGGAAGAAGCCAACATCACGGACAACGAGGGAATCCAGAAGTTCTACAGCGACACATTACGCACGGCAAACAAACCAGCATCACTTGACTTCGTGATTCCGCTACCACGCACAACTACGCTCATCAAAAACGTCAACCGTAGGAAACAACCAGGACTAGACAGAATTACGACTGACCGTCCCCAAGCGGCACCAAATAGCACAGCAAGACGATACGCCCGCGACTCCTGAAGGCATCTCTGACACAACAGGAGCCTTTGCTCTGGAAACATGGCGCCTCAATACCTCTGCACAAAGGCCAGGGAACAACCAGCAAAGTGACGCAACACAACACCGATCCATTCTACTGGTCTCCGAGATCCCCAAGCTACACTAGACCTACCTCAGACAGAGCCTCAACACCATACTAACCAAAGTACTGCGACCTAGGGAGATCTACAGCAGTTGTAGCACATACAACCACGCTCACGACCGACTACCTCTGCAAATACAAATTCAGCACGATGCGCTACTACATCGACCTCACAGCAGCATTTCACACAATGGTTCGCGAGACGGTATTCGGGGAGCGCACATCTAATCCCGACAATTCGGCATACTAGCAGCACCACGATTTTCCTCCAGCATTACCGCCAGCGAAAGCCATTCTGAACCTCCCTGTTATGCCTGGCACGCGCGGATGTGGCCAGTACCTCACAGCACGAATCGTCGAATCCTACCGAGCATCCCATTTCACACGTAAGCACTCGCACCTGACGGCCCACCGAACAAAAGGCACACGACCTGGCAATAGCCTCGCAGATGCGATGTACAACCTCTCTATCTGCAAGACCACTCAACGATCTTGCAGCACATATGACAGGCCAGCCATAAGCAGTGCAACTACCGACACCAGCACAACCACTATTCTCAAAATGCCAACACACCGGCAAAGACCAAGACGCAAACGCTACCAGCATCGCCTTCGTCGACGACACGCTGATGCTAGCACAGTGCAAAGACAGCGACCTCTTAGAGCACTACATGATAGAAATAGCTACTACCACGCACGGTTTACTGACCAGATGCATCTCAAGCTCAACTGCAAGCCAAGTCCGCACTTGCCATGCACCTCGTGGACGAGGGCACAGACAAGGCCAACCAGCAACTCCATGCAGACAGCACGCCAGCCATCTACTGTTCCACCTGGGACCAGCTAATCACCATTACACATATACGACTACCTCGGCACTCACTTCAATCCAGCATGCTCAAGAGCGGTACGTGCAGCACGCTAGGTGACCAAAAAACAAGCATCGTTTCCACCATTTGAAGCGACGCACTACAAAAACAACTGCATGTGAAATAACATCAAGGTCTGCCTCGCTGAAACTTAGAGACCACTCGGCAAACCAACGACAGCACAGATCATCGCAGCAAGAAGCCACTCTTACCGCAGTACCACGAAAACGCACTTTCTACGAAACAGCGACTCAAACGTGACCGACCAACGCCTACATATCATAGCACAAAGAGTCGACTATGAGACGGATCTACCACCTCGGCGGCTCAAATAGATGGCAAAACTGTCCACCAACGCACCACACGTTCTACTACGATTGACCGATCTAACACACGAGCCGCTCTCTACTCCCACTACCTGGCTCAACACGATGACCTCGGACCCACGCTGGTTAACTACACAACCAAAGACACCGTCGACAAACTGAAAAACTGGCACACAGCACGCTGGCTCGAGCACGCACAGGAAGCACGTGAGCACTACCTATGGCAGGTCGAAAAGGCAAAGTGCAGAACATTCATCTCATACGTGGACCAGCAGCGCACACAAATATGAAGAGCATCAACGACAGCTTGACTTCGAGAGTGACGATTCTGACCCAGCTCCACCACAACCGCAAACAGCCTACGTATGCGATGAATGCAGACACACTTCCAATACGATTTTGGGACCAGAGAGCACGTCGCACAAAGAAGCTACCGCAACAAGATGACATTGTCAACGGAGCCTAGAACAAGACCTGTAAGTGCTGGAAATTCAAGTTCTCGACAGCGGTTCCTGACGCGCCTGCGATGCAGAATAGCACGTTACCAGAACTTCGGATTACAGCACATGCCGCTCATTCCACCTGACACCGTGCAAGCATTACGGCAGAACGGCAGGACAAACAAACGGGCCAACGGGGACAATGGACCCAGGGCAGACGCAGCAACCACTCCTGCAGTAAAACCAGCAGGCCACGAAAGACAAGCACTGGTACAGTCCGACGTACCTATACTGCCAGCTACGACTCTGGATCCAAAGCAGGAGTTCGCCAGCCCCCTAACGACAACAAGAGTTCTCCAGCTTTCATATTCCTCTTATTTCAGTATAACATACATTGCCATGATCTCCAGCAGCACCTAGAACACACCCACGTCACACAAACATACACGTGCATCAGAATTGACCACGGAGCAGACTCACCACTTGACCTAGCAGCCCCAGAGGTCACAGACACCTGGATAGAGCGCATCATCCAAGGGCAAGTGGCAGCCATTATAGCTAGACCACCTTACGACACATGGACAGCCAACACGACACAACGGACGACACATCATTAATGGGGCATGTCTAACCAATCGCAAGAGCAGCTCGCACGCACAAGGATTGCAAACATAATAATTCAGAATATGTTCCTGCTCCTACACGTTCGTAGTCCGTCCTGTCTCTTCCCCGACGCCTCTCCTGTCCCCTCCCCAGCCACCTCCCCTTCCCCGTGCTCGGGAAGGGCACAGCGCCTCTCGCGCAGACGGGGATACCATGCGCCACGGGCGTTCCCTAACGCCCAGCCAGGCGCCCCCGGAAACGTGCCCGCTGACTCATCCACCAATGTTTTTTTTGTTTCACACTGAAATGTGAGCGAGCACCGTGAAAGGCCCCGCCCATCGGACCTCGTTGTGGGCGACGTTAACGGGCGCCGTTTCGGGCACCATTAAGGGGCACCTCTTGGGGCACGGCAACTGGCACCTCTTCGGGCACAAGCACACACCGGCGGACAGAAACATTAGCGGGCACAGCTAGCGGGCTTATCTTGGGGCACGGCAGTGGGCACCTCCGCGGGCGCGCCCCAGAGGGTGCCCAGTAATCCTGCCAGAACTAGTGGGCACAGTTAGCGGGCGCATCTTTGGGGCCAGGACTTCAAGCATGCCAGCGGCGGTCATTCGGCCGTCGCACAGGGCTTGATGGCGCTCAGATGAAGCAACCCGGGGCGAGAGAACGTCGGAAGGCCACAAGGCGGTCCCAAACAAGCGAATTTACAAGGGCACTGCGAGCGGGCCACAGTAGGGCCACGGTCCACGAGGGGGGCCAAGAATGACGCGCAAGGTGCGTTCAGGGGATACGGAAGACCGGACCGAAGCGTCACCGTGGACCCGGAATGCTCACAAGATAGCCACGGGGCGCCGATGCCGCGCCCCACGCCCGCACCACAACCGTGGGGACCACGAGACATACCGAGCGCCCCCAGGTTCGAGGCAGACTACGAATATTAGATGTCTCGTCGGATGCAAGAAATTGCGCTGCGAACGCATCCCTCGCCCCCCTGGAAGATTAGTTTCCCTGCCAACCCCTCACCAGCCCCCTCGCGAAGCCAAGCCTGCCCCTCCCGCCCCCCCATTTCCCCTGCACCATGTGTCCTCCGCTCTGCCATGTCTCTCAAGCCGGCATCTTCATTTTCAACGAGAGCTGCTTCATGTTGGCGATGACCTCTGTACTGCTCTCGCACTTGAACTTGATACGAACTAGAAATCAACGGGGTCTGCAGACAAGTTATGATGAAGATTCCCGACGTTCCGACCCAAGCACGCATCATACGGAGGATAGATGAGAAGTACACGGCAGACTCAACAGATCTACGACCTCATGTCGTCGACGGCAGCTATTCTCGGTGCAACAGAGACCACCAGCGGTACGATTCATGAGAGGCTGTCCACTCATTTCCATATTTTCCCCCGCACTCATGTGGTCCACCCTCCGCTTGTTATCCAGACTTGTTTAAAGCACTTCCCCTTTAATCCAGAAGCGCATAAAATATTCTCATTTGCTCGTTTATCACTGAGCCGTACTATCATCATGTATGTTCTCTGAACGGGTGTGGGGCGAAATATAGCAGCAGCGGGACAGGCTGGATGGAAGCAACTATGTCGGGCCCCCCTGGTCGCCAGGAAGATGGCCCCACTGCAGCCATTCTTTGACCATTGCATCTCAATATTCTAAGTCTATCGAGTTGCTCAAGATTGTGAATCAGGCCAGTCTTACGATCAGCAAACGCAGTAAATTCTGCCTGGCCAGCCTACAGCGTTGACCTGTCAGCACTTTAATGTAGGAGGAGCCCTTTCAACCTGCGACCGCCGCATCTACGAGGGAAAGGGGCTCGAGGATCGGTGGGGAGGCTGGGGAGGAATACGCTTGCACGCAGCCCACACTTCAACACGTTGCCACCTACGGAACTCTGCGCAGGAGCCCTCCTCGTACCCCGAAGACATCTTGCCACCTGTGGTCTTACAGCCGCGCATCTCGCTACTCTCGTAACCACTTAAGCAAACCAACTGGTTAGCCTGTACCTTCCGTGCTAGCCTTGTCAACACCTACCTACTGCCAGTTCCAACCTTACACGGTGACGCTCCATCTTGCACCCATTCGCAAATATGTTTACGTGACCGTGCTCTGTGGGAACAGGAAATAGACCTGGTGGATACGGGAGGAGGTTCAGCATACGGCTAGATGCATACTGGCTGAACTACCTGGGGGTGCTAAAGCTTCGACCATCAGAGGTCAAGCTGTGCACACCCCCGGCGCCCCCCCCCGTAGAATCTCAGCGACAGACTTTTGGTCAGGGAGCGGTCCAAATCCGATGGGCTCGTATCCCGTAGCTATAATATACACATAACGGCGTGATACTTACTCCGACACATAAAGAATAGGCACAGGAATCACCCCGAACTGGACCCGCTCACAGCTTAATCACTCCGCATGGGGCACTTGATATTGTCAGCGTCACCGTCGTCATCGTCGCTGTCATGCCGATGTCAACGCGATGCTCCATTGTATCCGTTCTCGTTTTGACGCGGCGTGGCCCTGGGAATCCTCATCCAACGCTGTCGCTCTTGCTTTGCTGGCCGGCCATCCGAGAGAGCTCACGAAGGTTCGCAACTCCGCATCAGGGCACTTTTGCACCCTAATCGGTCGTCCACGGTACGCGGGACCAGCTGTGCAATTCTCCGCCGATGGTCAAGAACTCTAGCACCTGGCAAATAGCCAGGCTGACCTTACGGTCAGTATGAAAGCGAACGTGTTGCTCCCCAAGCGTTGGGTAGAGCACTACGCAGCACTCTTGCATCTGACCTCGCATCTGACATAGTGGTATTGTAGTGGAGCGACTTGTGGCGGGGAATGTTTTAAGCGGTGGAGGCTCTAAGCGTCTTAGGTCACCCGTGAGGCTTTACCCACTAGGATCGGGCACGAACACTTGGCAGACCAGCTTATGTCGCCACCTTTGCTTACTGTGCGCGTGTAGCTCGAGCCCTCTTGTTCGGATTCACCCAAGTTGTAATCCTCCGTATGTGTCGTTTGGCTTTGCACCTCCTCCCCTTAAACGGCAGACGGCGGCGTTACTCCATATCCTAATGGGTCAATGCTTTTTGTTATGCTTGCACGTTCTGTTATGCACACTTCGACAGTTTTATTTGCGTGTCGCTATGCCTAAGTCGGCCTTGCACTGCTTGCTTTGCCTTCCCGCAGGAACGCTTCAGCCCCGCAGCTAAAATCTGACCAACGTCACAAAAAAGGAGCAGGAGGAGGACGTCGACGACGACGAGCCCTGCCCCATGTCTGCGCACCGCGGGGCCTTACCCCTCTCGACCAGGCCAGCCAGCACCCGGGCCTCCTGGGCAGGCCCCGGGCGCGCGGGCGTGGCGGACTCGCCACCTTCGGCGGGAGCGGCAGCAGAAAGAAGAGGGGGGAGAGAGGGAGGAAGAGAGGGCCTCCTCCTCCTCCTCCTCCTCCTCCTCCTCCTCCTCCTCTTCCTCCTCCTCCTCCTCCTCCTCCTCATCCTCCTCCTCCTCATCATCATCATCATCATCATATCATCATCATCATCATCATCATCAGCAGCGTCATCATCATCAGCAGCATCATCAGCATCATCATCATCATCATCAGCAGCATCAGCATCAGCATCACAATCATCATCATCATCATCATCATCATCATCATCATCATCATCAGCATCAGAATCAGCATCATCATCATCATCCTCATCATCATCATCATCATCATCATCAGCATCATCATCATCATCATCATCATCATCATCCTCATCATCATCCTTCTCCTCCTCCTCCTCCTCCTCCTCCTCCTTCTCCCCTACTCCGAGGCGGTGGTCCCTGGAGGTCAGCGGAGGGAAGCCTCCTGGAGGTCCCCACGGGTTTCTGTGAGGGCTCCCCGCAGACTCGCATTGGAACCCGCAGAGGCCTCCGGGGCCCGCAGAAGGGGCGGAGAGGGTCCAAAAATGGCGGCCCCCGAGCCTCGAAGGAGACGAGGGGGAGGAGGAGGAGGAGGAGGAGGAGGAGGAGGAGGAGGAGGAGGAGGAGGAGGAGGAGGAGCAAAGGGAGGAGGAGGAGGAGGAGGAGGACCAGTGCAAATCCGAGACGCGTTAACGATACTGTGATAGACCCTCTCTCGAAGTTCCCTGCCCATGGGTCCTTTGAAGAATTTGCTGTCAGTGGGAAACGGCCAATGTGAAGACAACCGTCTGAGAGTCCTCAATCGTGCTCGAACACATGGCATGGGACTTCAACGCCGCCAATCAACGTGACTGTTGCGTCCTGACGATTCTAAACCGTGCCAAAAAATATTCGTGGGACTTCAACACGTCGCAGCCGCGTCTTGAGAACCCTAAATCGCGCCAAACTGTAATGCCTGGGACCTCGATCATACGAACCCTTAAAACTGCTGCACAATAGTGACACGAATGCGCGCGGCGCTAAGGCGAGAGCAACAGTTTGAAAACTACCAGCCCTCCATCATTGAAGCTGCTGCAAGATGTTAAGACGAATGTGCGCGGGTCTAAAGCGAACGTCAAATCCCACCAGCCCTCTGGGCGTCGGTGGTTTAAGGCGTTTCCTCTTCCACCCCTCCCTCTTCCCCTTCGGGGAGGGGTTTACCCATCCCCCTACCCCCTCCCCGTGGACCTGGACGGGGGGCCGCGGGTAGTTAGAGCGTCCAAAACGGCCTCGGCGAGGAAGCCAACATCATTGATTGTGCTAGGGTGTTGGCCCCGTTTTGGCATCCTGGGGGGGAGGGGGCGTAATTAAGGAACCCCCCTTCGTTGACCGATCTCCTACAAGATGGCCGCAAGAAGCGCCCAGGAGGCCCAAAGAGGTCCCAAGATAGCCCCAAGATGGGCCCAAGAGGCGCCCAAGAGGCCCCAGGAGGCCCCCAAGAAGACCCTAAGCGGCCCCAAGAGGCCCCCTCCGAGGCACCCACGACCCCGAAAAGCCCCCCAGGATCGCCAAGAGACCCCCAAGACGTCCCAAGAGGCCACCAAGAATCGCCCAAGAGCTACCCCAAGAAGCTTCGAGAGGCATCCAAGAGACCGCTGGCCCTTGTGTTTGCCCTCCTCCTCCTCCTCCTCCTCCTGCTCCTCCTTCCTGCCCCTACTCCTTCTCGTCCTCCTCCTCCTCCTCCTCCCTCCTCCTCCTCCTCCGCCTCCTCCTCATCATAGTCATCCTCCTTCTTCCCACTCCCTCATCCATCCATCCATCCACTTCTTCCTTCTCCTCCTCACTCCTTTGCACGGTTCGGCCGTCCTCCTCTTTGCTGCCGCACTCCCCTGATCACCTCAACTCGCCTGGACATCGTTTCTGGATGGGCTGGTGGGGATACTTTTCGTCGCGGCCGCAGGCGAGCGCGCCAGCAGCGTCAGAGCTGGTGGGGATACGTCTTTGTCGCGGCCGCAAGCGAAAGCGCAGGCGGCATCCGAAGGTCGGGCGGGCTACGCGCGAGCCTAATTATACAGCGACAAGCAAGCAAAGGCTGGTAGGGATACGCGAAGCGTCTATAACTTTGAACAGGGCTCGCCCTACACCCTTGAAACGGTTGCAAACGTGTCAGGCGACTATGCGCGGCGTTGCGTGAAGAACCGCAGTTTGAAAACAACATGCCCTCCGTCCGAGAAAACGCTGTAAACTTTCAATGCAAACGCGCGCGGAGTTAAGGCGAGAGCCGCATCTTCATAAGAATCGCCATCCATCCGCGAAACCGCTGCAATTTTCAAGCCACAGGATCATACAAAGCGAAGAAACCCCAGGCGAAACGCCCGGCCCGTCTTACCGACACGCCTGGGGTGCGACAGAGAGGGGGCACTTCTAAGGAAAAGGGATGGAGGAGGAGGAGGAGAACCCGTCAGACCTGCAGGGGGCCGTCCCTCAGGAGTCGATATTTGTCCGATGGCCCCGAACGTTCGCGCTCGCTCGCCGTGCCCGAATCTGGAAGCTCGCGGTGCCCACCCGCGGAGAAAGGGGCAGGGCGGGGGGCACAGGAAGAAGGGAGAGGGGGAGGAGGAGGAGGAGGAGGAGGAGGAGGAGGAGGAGGAGGAGGAGGAGGACGACGAGGAGGCCAACGCAAACAGGAGGAAGAGCGACAGTAACAATACCTTGAGGGCGACAAGTGTCTCCGAAGCGCCCGACTCTAAACCCAAGAGTCACCAACAATGTCGGAATGAACCATCCCTCCAAGCTCCCTCTGCATAGGCCCCTACAGAATGTCGTTTCCACGAAAGCCCCGTTGGGGGACAACCTTTTGGCGACCCTGAAGTATGCCAATACATCAATTGCTGGGACTCCACCGCCACGGATCAACCTGACGGTTGCGTCTTGGCGATCTAGAATCGCGCCAGAACACCATTTTCGTGGGAACTCATCACCGCGAGCCAACGTAATTGATGCACCCTCACAATCCTGAGTCCATCCAAAACACCATTCTTGGTATGTTGGCCATGGGAACCCATGAAAACCTTGCAAAGTTTTACAACGAATGCGCGCGGAACGTAGGCATGAGCCACAATTTGAAAACGAACCGCCCTCTGTCCAAAAAGCTCCTGGTACAGAAACGAATGCGCACGACGCTAAGCCGAGAACAATGTTGAGAACGACCCGCCCTCAATATGTCAATTTCGTGCAATGATTTAAGACAAATGTCCGCGACGCTAAGGCGACAGCGACAATTTGAAAACCACCCGCCCTCGATCCGTCAGACTCTTGCAAATCGATCCGTCAGATTCTTCCAAATCGTCGATCCGTCTGACCCTTGCTAGGGCGAGCATCACCTTTTGAAAACCACCTGCCCTTCATCTGTGAAACTGTTGCCAACGTTTAAGACTCAGGGCCATGAACTGTGGGGAATTATCCGGTGAAACGCCCGGCACGCCCTTTCAAACGGCCCCGTGGTGCGACAGGGAGGAATTAGTGACCAGGAACAGGAATGGAGGAGGAAGTGAAGGATGAGATGGGAGGAGGAGGAGGAGGCGGAGGAGGAGGAGGAGGAGGAGAAGGAGGAGAGGGAGAAGGAGAAGGAGGAGGAGGAGGACGGGGAGGAAGGAGGAGCGAGAAGAAGGAGGAGGAGGACAGGGAGGACGAGGAGGAGGAGGGAAGAGGAGGAGGAGGAGAAGGAGGAGGAGGAGCAGGGGCACCCTCAGAAAGGAAGAGGGCAGGCGGAGACGAGCACGAACGACAAAAAGGCAAGTGAGGTAGTCTCTGCCGCTGTGCTCTGGCTTAGCGCTTCTACCTGTATAGTAATGCGTGTGCTGCACGGCGCGATGCGACCAGGTCTGCTTGCGAGAACGCCGCCGTGCGCGCGCTGGCAGTGGATTTGATGTTGTAGTAAATATGGATTGTCACGACGATCCTCGAGACCGTGGCCGGCAAAGACAACGGGCCGGGGGGGGTCAGCTGCATATGCTACGGCCGTGCCCAGCCCCCAATGCCGTCAGCGTTGATTGGATGAGGGGGAGGTCGGGGAGCCAGAGGAGGTAGTGCGGAGATGACTCAGGTGCGTCCGTGCATCCGAACGCGCACTTGTGCTGCCGAGGAATCTGCGCCCTCGCCGCGGTAGTCCAACCACGGCGCATCTGCTTGAGAGCGTCGGGCAGTGCCCCCCCGCGCTTCTGTAGTTCACCATGTACCACGGGCGCTTGAAGGCTCCAGGCATGGAGGCGCTTGGCAAGCAAAACCGTGAAAGACGGCTTGCCGTGAAAGACGGCTTGGAGGACTGTTCGCGTAGCTTGACTGTATAGATGCGTTGGAACTGAGCTCGCCAGAGCGGGTTCGCGGCTGCCGCCTCACTCCGCTCATCGCGAGCGGCGCAGGCGGCACCATCATTGGACTGGCGCGAGAAGGGCAACTGAGCTGCGTGACGCGCATGGGAGAGCGGTTGCACTGTACGCTGGCTGCTTGGGAAGACCAGAGAGGCCCCCACGCACCCGAAGGCGACTCTGCTGCGAAGCACGCATCAGAGGCAACTGGCGGCACCAGGCGGACTGAATGACTACATGCTGTTCACGGCGTGCAACGGTGGGATCATGGACAGCGCTGACGCATTGTCAAGGAGGGCTGCGGCGGTGCCGCCACTCTGCCCATGTTGAAGTAGATTACCCCGCTGCCACCATTTCTGCCCAGGGACGAGCCTTGGACAGGCCAGCGAGGCCTCGGGTCCGAGAAAAGAGCCCAGGAACATGGCTCGCCCCACAACCGAAGAGCAATCCCAAGGAGAACCGAGAGAGGCCAGGAGAGCTTTCGAAATGGCAATGGTGGCTGGGGACGCGTCGGGCCAAACAGGCACGAAAAAACATTTACGCCGCGTCACAGAGAGGAGCGCATGCTCCCCCATATCGGAAAACAGAGTGGTAATTTGGCACAGCGTGTCGATCGGGTTCGTTAGCAGGTCGACGTGCACGATCGGCGCGCCGTCTGGGAACTTCACAATCGCAGCGAGGTGGTGGGTGATCAGGTCCATGGCTATTTCCCAGGCCACGCCTGATGCAGGGCGACGCTGCACTACTCCGGAGCCGATTACGAACGTGTCGTGGCGCTCGCAGTTGAACTTGATGTAGCTGGATGGTGCGAAGTGCATGCCATGAAAGAAGTTCATGGTGCCCGAGAAGAAAAGGCTGGCGACGACAGGCTTGGAGTCGGTGGCGACTGGTAGCCATCCAGCACGGCACTTCACGGCGTCTCAGAGGTCGATGAGCTCGGGGAGGTTGCGGCCCTGGGAGAAGCCCTGCTGGGTGATGCGCGCTTGTCACAGCGTTCTTGACCGAGAGATTAGCGGCACCTGAGATGGCCATGATGTTCCTGTCTTTTCAGCGAGAGCGGGTCGGTGTCCACGGGCGCGCTGTCATTCGTGAGCTCGCCCTGCGCGTCATCACCCTTCAGCGGGAAGGCAAAGACGGGGTCGCTCAGATCGCGGATGCAGTACTGACCCGAGCAGAATAAGGAGGAGAGAGCTTCAGACACGTCGAGCGATGCGTCGCGCGCGAGCCAGACGTAGCACGGCAGAAGGACTTGGCCATATGCAGACGGGGCGCACCGCACAGGAGGGCCTGGAGACGCGGTCTGGCAGGCACCCCGACGTCGATGGGGACACCCTTCGGCATGTGCGCGAGGATGTAGCCGGCGACGTTGGCAATGCCGGGGTGCTTCGCATCGAGGGCGGGTTGCCAGTGAGCGCGTAGCACGGCAACGATGGTCTCGAAGTCAGAAGTGCATCTGGGCGGCCTGGCTGGCGAGGACGACGCCGACGCAGAACGAGAAAGCGCAGTTGGCGATCGAGAGGGACTTCGCGCGCAGGGCGGCGGCGGTGGCGACGCGAAGCGCGAGTTGAAGATTTTGTCTCCGGACGGCCCTAGATGGAGCGCGCGATAATGACGCCCCAAGCTCGGAGGCCCGACTACTTGATGACATCTATGGACTTGCGGACCCAGTCGTACCAGACCAGCAGGGTAGTTCCAGACATGGGCTTCTTGCATGAGAACCAGCGGGCATCCATGTAGACCTGGTCGGCCTTCGCGGCATCTAGCAGCTGCTGAAAGTAGACGGCGTAGTTCGGGTCGTGGAAGATCGGCGGGCGGGCGACCTGCTCGACCAGCGGCAGACGCGGCTTGATCCTGATGGTGAAGAGCGAAGCACCGGAGATCGAAAGGAGGACGGACTGCACGCTAAGCAGCTGGTGCGACTTGATGCCAACGATGAGGGATATGACCGCGCGGATGCCGGCGCGGTCGCCCGAAAAAAGCGCAGCGTCGCATGTGCCCTCGGCGTCGATGGCGAGCTCGACTAAGGTGGGCGCGAGAAGAGGGCGCTGATCGGAGCTGCACCACTGGCCGGGGCCACCTCGAAGCCACTGTGCACATGAATGACTCTTGTTAGTTGGCGCGGGGCCGAACACGACGAGGCGGCATTGATGCGCGGCGCGAGGCTCGACGCGGTGATATGGATGCTCGGCGCGGGGCCCAAGACGATCTGGAAGCTCGGGGCAAAGCACAACACGATACGCACGGCGGCTAGCAACACGAGAATAATCAGCAGGGGCGGGCGGCAGCTCGACCTTGGGCACGGCAGCGACAACGTAATCGGCATGGTTGACATTCATGATGGCCCTGGGCGGGCTCGCGACAGCACACGGGAACACGGGCAGCTCGACGCACTTAGGGTCGAGCTCGAGGTGAGCGAGGCCGTAGACTTCCAGGAGCGTGATCTCGTGCTTGCTTTTCATGTAGTTGGCGGCGGCTAGCTTGTGGAAGTAGCGCCTGCCCTTGCAAGACACGTTGGCGCGCGCGTTCTCTGAGACGACGCTGGTCGGCACCGCAACGGCAACATGCTGCTGAGGAACACGGCGAGGTTCATGCGCACCAGGTGGCTGATTCCGCGTCAGCAAAGAACGCCTGGCAGGAAGTGAGGAAGCTGCCTCGGTCGATGGGCTGGCACTGCGGATTGTCGGAGGCTCGCTCGTTCCACTGGAGGATGGAAGGGGTCTGCCTGGCCTCGGAGAACAATCTTGGCGACGGGCATGGGGTCGCAGTGGATATCTCCCTTGGGGCGAAAAGCTCAACGCCAGTGGCGAGGGGGCAGCGCTGCTGCAGTAGCTGAAGGGGCTTCTTGGTCTGGACTTCTGTTCTGATCTGCTTGGGGGACTTGTCGGGGTTGATGTAGATGCCCACTGGCTGGCCTGTTGTGTCAGTTGAGGCAAACCGCTTCCAGTGGCCAGCAGCATTGCGCACTGCGCGCGAGAGAGCGAGAGCAAGGGGTACTGCGACAGCACTGTCTCCTTTGACTTGTTGGACGAAACGGCGGGCAGGTTCGCCGTCTCCGAGTAGTTCCGCGCGGTTCGACTGGAGGTTGGCTTCTGCAATCCATTCCTGGAGGTCGCTGAGCACCACGTTCGGAGCCAGGAGGCGCTGGCAGCCCACGACGAAGAGCGCCGGGTTGGGCTGCCGGCCCCATTCGGCGAGGCGGTTGAGGTCTGCGGTCGGAGTCTGTGCTTCGGCGAGGGCAAGAGTGTCGCGCATCTGGTCGATATGTTGCCACATTCGCTGCTGTTCTGTCGCTTGGCGGTCTTGTTCTCTGCGAGCACGAGCAACTTCGTCATGGAGTACATCAACTCGGCGTTCTGCAGCGGTGTCTTGTTCTTGAACGAGAAGGCGGAAACTTTCACGATTTTTCAACGAGGAGCTGGTCAGCTTGTTCTTGAAATCGGAAGGCGGCAGTGGCAACTTATCGATGCATGAGTTCCCGTAGAGCGACATCGAGATCTTCGGGTATCCCAGGTAGAGGCCCATGTCGTGCTTGATGTGCGGGGTGTGGTTTGTGTTGTGATCCAGGAGAAGCGTAACCAGTGATTGGAGTGGCTGGCGCAGAAGCAGGTTGGGAAGCGAAGGTCGGAGCCATCTCGATATCGCGGGCGAATTGTTCAGCGGCTGCGGGCACAGCTGGCGTTGGCCCATGGGTCAGCGTCGCCCTGAAGGGAATCATGGATAGTAGGACCATGCGGTGGCTTCTCGATCTCTTCCATGGCCACGGCGGGGGCTCCGGGCGCAGCACTCCCTCCTGATCTGGCGGATCTGCGTGTCGGTGCCTGTGGATGGCGAACATTGCCCTGCCCTGCTGCTCGGGATTGCTGCTGAGGAGCACATGCAGGGCCTTGACAGCTGAATCCTGTGTTGCCACGGTGTCCCAGGAGTTCGCGAGCAGCGCGTCGGCCGTCTCTACGGGGTTATTCCCGTCGATGCTGGCGGTCGGCGTGACGTCGGCCGTCGCGGCGAGAATCTTCGTGGCGTTGGTGAAGGTCCTCTCGGCGGCCGCGGGACGTGGAGCCATTGGAGTGGTCGTCCCTGTCCGAGGAAGCGGCGGACATGATGCTGTAATACTGACAACGGGTACCAGGGTGCTGTTCAACGATTCGCCACCGGCCAAGTACACTGCAGGACCACCGCGTACTTGATTGACTCTCGTTGGCTGGCTCGGAGCAGCACACGATGGCTCGATATGAGTACTCGGCACTGCGCACGATGCGGGGATACGGAGGCTCGGCACTGGGTTCGAGACGGACTGGATGCTCTGCACGAGACACACTGCAATGTGAAAGGCGGCCTGCACCGCTGGGAAGGAACGCAGGAATGGACGGCGGCTCGTCCCGTGGGTGCGGCTGCAAGACAGGTGGGACTGGCCTCGGACTGGCGGCATCCACGCTGCGCTCGCGACGGCGTGCCATCTTGAGCCAAAGTGGCTACGGAGGAGGAGGAGGAGGAGGAGGAGGAGGAGGAGGAGGGAGGAGGAGGAGGAGGAGAGGAGGAGGAGGAGGAGGAGGAGGAGGAGGGCCGCACTGGCGCCCCGCTGGTTTTCGGCAGGGCGGCCGACCACCGCCGCTGCCGCCGCCGCCGGCCGTGGAGGCTGCCCGCAGGTGGGCGCGCAGCTCTTGCTCGATGTCCTGGCGAGGGAGCGCGGCCCTCCCTCGCCTCTCCTGGGACGCAGGAGGCCACATTCTCCTCCTCTTCCTCCTCCTCCTCCTCCCTCTCCACTTCCTCCTCCTCCTTCCCCTCGTTCCTCCTCCTCCTCCTCCTCCTCCTCCTCCTCCTCCTCCTCCTCCTCCTCCTCCTCCTCCTCCTCCTCCTCCTCCTCCTCCTCCTACCAGAAGGGCTCCAAGTAGGTGGGGTCGGAGGATTGCGCCGCATCACCGATGCATCGGCGATGCATCGGCGACGTCGGCGGTGCATCGGCGGTGCCAGGGCGGAAAAATTCGGGCTCCACATCGGGCCGCATCGCCGATGCATCAGCGATACTGCGCGATCCTCCGATCCCATCTACTCGGACCCCACCTGGGAGGACTAGAACTACGCAATTACGACAGTTCGCGAAGTTCCATGAGAGCGTCAAGATGATGTGGGCTTCTTCCGTTGCTTCCGCGCTAGCGGGCGGGCGAAGTCATCACCCTGTTACGACCGCACAGAGCTGGCACCCCTTTTCCTCTTTTCCCTAGAATCCTAACGGGCTCAGTCAAGAGCAGTCGGATCGACGATCTGGGATTTCGGAGCCCAGGAATTCATCCGATCAGATCCTATCAGGAGACACTTATGGTCAAAACGGCATAGTTTCGAAAATTCCACCGGACAGGATACTCTCGCTGCCATTGTATGTGATGCATTTCAATTCATCACGAAACGTTCGGAACGACGACGTCTGCGCCCCCCTTGGAAGCGCACGTCCGAACCGATCATGTAGCACAATCATTCAAAATATAAAGAGGAGGCGGAGAAGGAAGAGGAGGAGGACAGGGTGGAGACGAAGAGGCCCGCCTCAGAGCTTGAAGCTTTGCGTCGGCAGTCAAAGGAATGTCCTGGACGTTTCCTTGTCGCGGCGCCGGCGAGCGCACGGCGCTGTCGGAGCCTGAGCGGGACGCGAGGAGGCGAATTGGCAGAAGGCGGGAGGGGAAACGGGCGAGCATCGCAGGTTGGGAGACTGCAGTCCGCATCGGCATAAACTTCCGGAGGTCCCTGTGGACTTCCTGGGCTGGCGCTGGGCCTCCCTCTCGGGCGTGCGGAGCGCGCCGGATTCGGCGCCAGAGGCGCGGCCAGGGGAGCCCAGAGCCGATCCAAGAAGTCTGAGCGGCCGTGCGAAAGTCGCGGTTGGTGCCGATGCTTCGTCCTCGAACTCTGGCGGATCGACCTCGGCAGAGCGCACCAGAGCTCCTGGACGCGCCACCCAACACAAGAAAGAAGAGAGGAGGCCGTCTTTGCGCGTCTGCTTTCCGCGCGTCTTGGGCCAGAACAAATGCCGCCGGCAGTGCGGCGAGAGCAGGATTCCTGAATACTGAAAGGGCCCTGGGACACACAAATGAATACACACACAAATAACAAGATTCCCCTATATTCTGGGCTTTTGTCTTCCCCCCCACTTCCCATATTTTCCCAGATTGTCTTGAGGATCGACGATGGATTGTGCCTGTGCGTTTTTGTCCCTCCCGAAATGCCTCGTAAAAGGAAGTCTCCGGCGAAACGGCTGCCGGACGGGGCGACCCAGGGCTTTCCTCGTCCCCCGTGCGGAGCTCCTCGGTGGTCTGCTTTTTAAGACCAAAAAAGGGCACACGCACATCAAAATGTCAGCAGGAAACGAGCAGAACCCACTTTGTTCGAGTCTTCTTACTCTAAAGTTAGCCTAGAAAATGAGTACTTTTCTAGTGTAAATACCTGAAACGCTAGTATCGGGCGGGCGCTGGCATGGATTAGGAATCCGTGGATCTGGCGCGTTGGCGTCAGGTCCATGGATCGGACAAGGTCCCCCAGAAATATGAAGCCAGTGCCGCCTAGTTTGGCGACGGATCGCACCGATTCTGCACGGCAACGGGACCCGTCACTAATCCACGCGTCGCTAATCCATGATGGCGATTCCGCAAACTCCCCCAAAAAATACACAACAATGTTTCCCAAACCTATCGACCATGCACATGCCGTTTGGGGGGGTGTAGCCGGCGGGAAAGCTGGCGCTGGCCTTCAAGGGGCCACAAAGCGCATCCAAACCGCGTCCTGAAGAAGGGGGTCGACTACGGTGAGGGCATTGGATCAGGAATCATTGGACAAGGAGTCCAAGGTCTGAAGCGTGTATTTTTTTACCACAGGGAACGATGACCCCATGAACTGATGCCGGATGCTTGAAATAAGAACGGGGAGTCGGCAAGCTGTCTTGCCGCCGGACCGTTATCGCCCGTGCCTCCCAGGCGAGACCAAAACTAAAGCGCGGAAGAGAAGCAGAGGAAGAGGGGGAGGCGGAGGAATGAGGCGAGGGGAGAAGGGAAACGCACACGACATGTGGGTCTGAAGCCGGTGGGGTCCCAGTCGTGAACTGGCCATGGACACCACCGCCGCCCTCCCCAAACCAGGAATCTCCCAGGGCCTGCGGCCTCCCGGGCACGTTCCCGCACCAGCGCCCCCACCGCAGAGGACGCATGCACATCCCAGACTGGTGAAGATCGGCGGCGAGCCCGGGGGGAAAGTGAGGGGGAGAAGGCCTCCTCGGAAGGCTCGGGGGCCCCCTGGCCTTCTGAGAAGGTTCCTCTAGGCCTTCCACGAAGACACAGAAAACCTCTCAGAAGGCGCGAGGGCTTCTGAGAAGTCTCGCCGCCTTCTGAGAGTGCCTTCTCCTTCTCACGTCTCCCCCCATCGCTCGCCGCCGCCTCGTGCCCCTCCTCCACCTCGCGCCAGGGGGGAAGGCAGAGGCAGCGGGCGCGAGGCAGGGACTTTTCGCGCAGGACCACACCGCACTGGGGGGTCGACCTTCAGGGACGTCGGCCGGCGGCGCTTTCCGTGGGGGGGATCACGGGGGCGCAAGAATAGGAGAACGAAAAATGGCATAAACGTAAAAACTCGGAGGTCCGCGCGGATTTCCTGGATCCGCGCTGGAACCCCCCTCCCTGGCGCGCGGAGCGCGCCAGGGGCAGCGCCGGAGGCGCCTCCCGGGGGGGTCCGGCGCGGATGCGAAAAAAATCCGCGCGGACCTCCGAGCTTTTGTGTTTATGTCATCCTTCGCTCCCCGAGAGGAGGGTGCCCCTCGCTCGCCGCCGAGAGAGAAAGAGAGGAGGCCGTCCTTGCGCCTCTGCTGCAGCGCCGACGCGCCCTCCACGCGCTCGCGCGCGGCATGCGCCGCCCTCTCCAGCTCGGGGGTCCACGGCTCCAGCGGGCGGGCCGCCTCGGGTCTCGTCGTCGTCGTCGCCGTCGTTCTCCTCCTCCTCCTCCTCCTCTTTCCCTCCCCCCATCATCATCATCATTATCAGCATCGTCATCGTCATCGTGATCGACGTCGTCATCCTCATCATCATCCTCATCATCATCCTCATCATCATCCTCATCAGCATCATCATCAGCATCATCATTATAATCCTCATCATCATCATATGATCTGTACTGCCTTTCCTCCTCTTCCTCCTCCTCCTCCTCCTCCTCCGCGTTCTCTTCCTGATGTCGTCCTGAAGCCTGCGGGCCGCGGGCTGGGACGAGCGCGACGGCGGCACGCGAGTCGGCCGCCCACCACCGCGAGCGGCGCCACAGGCAGGCGGCGTGTTCGCTTCTCGCGGCATGGGCGGGCCGCGATAGCCAGAGGCTGCTGGAGAGGCTGGCGCCTGGAGGCAGCTTGAAGGACGGATACCACGGCCCAGAGGAACCGAAGATGGGCAAGGGTGAAGGAAAGAAGCGCGGGATCCACATGGTCTGCGACGAGTGCGGCGACTGGACGTGGGATGCCATGTCAAGGGCTGGTGCTGCTGCGGGGCGTTCGCAGGGACCCAGAAGGTGGACGTGCCGCTGCGAACGACATACGGCCAGACGGACCCTCCGCAGCAGGCGTCCAGTGGCAAAGGCGGAAGAGGCGGCAGCCGCAGGAGAGACAACAGCCGAGGAGGAGGCAAGGGGTGGGAGGAGCAGGGTGCCCGATCGGGGCCCACACCTGAGGAGCTGCGAGCGGCCCTGGAGGCCGTCGAGAAGGGCGACAAGGTCGAGGGGCTACAGAGGCTGCGGAGGTACGCGGCCCCTGCTGAGGGGAAGGCGGCGGCACCTGCAGCGCAGCAGACGGACACCTTCGCCGAACTCAAGAAGGCGCGGGGCGCGGCCACGCAAGACTTGCAGGTGCTGCTGGCGAAGGAAGTCAAGGGGGCAGGTGGCGAAGCGGCACCCGGCCGAGCCGGAGGCGGAGCGAGAGGTGGCGGCGGACGGGTACGCTGTGTCTAAGGAGGGGCTCAGGAAGGTCAACCAGAAGTACCTCGGGGAGACCAGGGGTGCTGGCACCAACCTGGAGGAGGGGGCCAAGGCGTCCGAGCTGTTCCTGGGCTTCGAGATCCCCAAAGACCTGCTGGAAGAGATGGAGGAGGTCGACGACCAGGGGGCGAACGCCGGCTGCATGCATGCGCTGCAAGCAGGAGCTCGAGCAGCACCAGAGCGCAGGCAAAGGCACTCTGGAGGACACCGAGACCAAGAAAGAAGGAGGCAGAGAAGGTGCGCGCCCAGCTGTACAAGCAGGCAGAGCAGAAGGCAGAGCAGCTCAAGCATTTGGTCCTCCAGGCGAGGGCCAGGGCGCGAGGGCTCATCTCTTCTGAATCGTACAATAACAGCGTCACAAAGCAATATTCCCGTGGGCCCAAGGCTGAGATGCATCAACGATGATCTCCCCTGATCTACTGTACGCTGGACACCCTGCCCATGACGCTTACCGCAGATCAAAGGTACTACTACCACAGTGCCCCTTGCATCCTGGTCAAACCTGCTAGCGACCTGCTATCATCTTCTGCCGTGCGCGGGGCAGCTTTAAAAGATCCGTTCCCTCCACTGCGGCGTACTGTAATTGCTGCTCGTACCTCTCACGCCACCTCTCAGGGATCGGCGCCTCGTGGACAAGCACCAGGTCAGACTCTTCCCACACAGAGCTCCCATCCACGTCTCCAAGCCTGGCCGGCTGGCGACGCTCGCTGCACAGATCTGCAAATTCCTACTACCCCAAAGCCGGGAGAACGAAACAGCTAGCGGGAATGATGCGAGATTTCTTGAGCCACAAGACTGCCTCCGTGACCAGCATCAGAGCTCTCGGTTTGGCACGCTGCGCACTTTCACTGGCTCCCTCCATGTCATCGTCGTCCATGGCAGTGGCCACAGCAGCAAGAAGCCTGCCTGTGTTGCACTCAGCCCACTGCAAGGCGGCGTCTTCGAGCGGCTGGGGCTGACGAGCGCCAAGATCAGCAGCAGGACAAGAAGCACCAGTACGCTCAACGGGCCCTGGGCCTGGCGAGCCCGGCGCTGCTGCGCCTGGCACCTGCGGGGGGAGCAGCGGTGGCGGCCTGCTGCGAGGCAGCGGCCTGCGGCGGCTGCTATACCCTCTTCGCCTGCCAAGCGCCGTGCATTTCTTTCCAGGATCTCCACGGGCTTCGCGGTGAGCTCGGGCTCCTCCTGCATCTCAGCGCGCTGCAGCAGGATCGCTCTCGCGTCCATCCGTGCCATGCGACTGCACCTCGACACCGCCCATGGAAAGATGGGCTGCCGATACACGCGCCGCCACCTCTTTCAGCTGGACCCGAAGCTGCTCACAATCCTGCCTATATGTCGCAGCCTAATATGCTGCATCTTGCAACCCCTCACATGCTGTGTCATCCTTCGGGTTCCCTTTGCCCACCTTGCTTGTGAGCTGCTCGTGCTCCCTGTGTGCCACATGCGAGACGACCTTGAGGTCGCCTGACAGCAAACTGCGCGCCCGCTGCACACGATCTCTGGATGATTGCCCCAACGGCGGCACCAGCAAGTCGAACGCCTCCTGCGGCATGGAAGCGAACGCTTCGACCTGCTGGTCAGAGAGCACAGGGGGAGGTTTTTGCTTCTCGCTCTGACGCTCACGCACCGAAAGCGATGGCGGTATTGCCCAGACGCCACGAGGAGGCTGTCCCCCGTCCGCCGCAACAGGCCCGCCCTTGGAAACATTGCAGCGAAAGCGCCTGTTTCGCCGCGCATAGTTGGACGTTAGACCAAACTTCTTGAACGGACAGCACCAGGTCGTTTGCCAGACTGCCATGGGATGGAAATCCTGTACAATCGGGCGCGGAAGAAAGACGGCGTCGCTGGGGCGGACTAACGAGGGCTCAGCCACGAGCGGACCTGGAGAAAGGATTCGTTCTGGCTGCGAACTAGTGGTACCGTTTGGGTTGGGGGGGGGGGGGGGGGGGAAAAAAAAAAAAAAAAAAAAAAAAAAAAAAAAAAAAAAAAAAAAAAAAAAAAAAAAAAAAAAAAAAAAAAAAAAAACTTGAGCCACAATGGCTTGAGGCTACGGCCCTCCTCCTCCTCCTCCTCCTCCTCCTCCTCCTCCTCCTCCTCCTCGTTTCGCCTCCGCGGGTCTCGCCGCGGGCGAAGGCCTGTCTGGGTCGGGAGAGGACGAGCCGCGTCGAGGCAGCGCGAGGCAGGGCACCTGAGACGGCGACAGGCCGCGCGCCGACCACGATGGCCTTGGGCTGAGCGGGGGGGGCGAGCCCGGGGGAGGGGGGGCCAGGAGAGAAGCCAGGAGAGGAAGAGGACCGAGCGGAGTATGGGGCAGGGAACGAGAGCCGGCCAGAGGGGGCAGGAAAGGGCAATTCCTCCTCCTCCTCCGCCTCCTCCTCCTCCTCATCATCCTCATCCTCATCCTCATCCTCATCCTTCTCATCCTCCTCCTCCTCATCCTCCTCCTCCTCGTCCTTAGTCCGCCTGCTCACCCTCGCCCATCCCTCATCCTCCCTCCTCAGCATCGCTCCAGCCTGGGGCCATACGTGAACCTCCGGGTGGGGCACGATCCGTGCGAGGAGTGCGCCAAAACGAGCGGGGGGACGCTATGCGATCGCAGTCTCTGGGACCGTAAGTAAAGCTCCATGTGGGGCACGAGTGGTTGCAAGGCGGTGCCGCAATTCGCGGAGGGGCTCTATGCGAACGCGGTCTCTGTGGCCATGTGTGAACCTCCATGTGAGGCCCGATCCGTGTAAGGGCTTGCCGACACGAGCGGGTGAACGCTATGCGAACGCAGTCTCTGAGGCCATAGGCAGAGCTCCCTGTGGTGCACGATCCCTGTGAGGGTGTGCCGAAATTGACGCAGGGACGCCATGCGAACGCAGTCTCTGGGGCCATGGGTGGACTATGCGAACGCGATATCGGGGGCCATAGGCGGAGCCCCCTGTGGGGCACGAACCGTTTGAGGGGTGTGCCAACGTGAGCGCACTCACTGGGGGAGTAGGTGGAGCTCCATGTGGAGGACGATACGCGCGAGTGGTGCGCCGAAACGGATGTGTGGAGCGTAGCCACAGGAGGCACAGCGCAAGACCGAACATTGTATTCACGTCTCGGCTCGTTCGTAATATCCTTGCGCAAGGGCCATATTAGTCGTCTCTGCACCGCCCCAATGTCAACGGATGGTCCCCAAAGGGGATCCGCGGAAGGAGGAAACGCGCGGCGCTGCAGACTCAAAACGGGAACCCGATTCCACGCAGGAGGTTTGAAATAAACTTCGAGCATCGAACCTGAACCCCCCTCCTTCCTCCTGAGGGGCAACGCTCGGGGAGTAACTGCTGAAGGGAATGCACACCGAGCTTGAATCGGCCATGCATCACCGATAGATCGGCGATAGGTCCCCGGGAGCCGATCCGAACGTTCCTGGGCAGGGTGGGCTCCCGGGCCCCTGCCGGCGACGAATGGGCGATTGGGGGTCGATGCCTCCCCCCTCTGAGCCTGTCCCCCCCCAACGTCGATCCTGACGTTACCCTCAAGTCGGGCCTGTCCCTCTACAGGGGGAACACCCAAGAATAGTCCAAACATAATCAGTGGACAACTGTTCTACTATTGTTTAGCAGTCGTGGGGGATTTCTAGGGTATGTTTAATTTTTCGCCCAAAATCCCCCTGTAGGGGGGACATGCTCGACCTGACGTTACCCTCCCCCTCCCCTTCCCGGCGCCCTCGCCGCCTCGAGCAGGGGCTGGAGAAGCCACGGCTCCTCCGGGAAACGCCGCGGGGAGGGGCGGGGTGCGGGGTGGGGGGCGGGGGGCGATGAGGAACGATGGGCCACAGGAGGGACACGGGGGCGGAGAGCCGGGGAAGGGAGAGGGGAAAGACGGAGGCAGGAGGTAACTCGTCTTCCTGATCGTCCTCCTACACCTCCTCCTCCTCCTCCTCCTCCTCCTCCTCCTCCTCCTCCTCCTCCTCCTCCTCCTCCTCCTCCTCCTCCTCCTCCCATCCTCCTTTTCCTCATCCTCCTCCTCCTCCTCCTCCTCCTCCTCCTCCTTCTCCTCCTCCTTCTCATCCCCCTCCGCCTCTTCCTCATCATCGTCATCATCAGCATCGCCATCATTATTCACACATCATATATAGCTCTTTCATGGCACACCACCTGACGGGCCCTTATGGCGGGCAGGGCGATTCGCCTGAGACGTCCTCAGCGTCGACGAGAGTGAAGCTTGAAACTTATAACCACTACGCGCATGGAGGGCGAATCGTTTTCAAAATATGTGCTGTGCCTGGGCGCCGCGCACACTCAGTTTAAATGCACAAACTATCTACAAGGATGGAGCAGCATCTGTGTTCGCAGCGGGGCTCTCGCCTTGACGCCGCGCACACTCGTCTGAAACAAATGAACAAGGTATACGTATGCATGGCGGTCCCTCCTCAAAATGTCGTTCTCGCCTGAGGCGTCCACGCAGAACGCCAATACCTATGAAACCGTGCAGCAATTGCACGGGGGGGGGGGGGGGGGGCAAATCCTGTCCAGAAAGGAGCCTTCTCATGAAACCACGCTACCTTCCGTTACCATAGAGCTGTGTTGCAGCTACCTTGAAATGTGTGTATATGGTATACAATGTATACAAAGGGTGGAAAAAAAGGAAACAACAAAAAAACGGATTGTCGCTGCACGCGTCCTTAAACTGTTCGGCCCGACGTTGTCGCATTCCGATAAACTCAAAAGATGAACAATGCCCCTTTCAGGACGGAGTTCCTTGCTCGCCCGCGTCGGGGGGATGTTTTTGCTTTGTAAGGTCCTCGTACTAGTGCCGGCCCCGGCACGGAGCAGCTGCTCGGGAGAACATGCCAGCAAGCCCCCCTCACAAATGGCACCAAACCGCATTGGGCAACTCCGCCAAAATCACCCTAGCGGGGCCGCACCACGAGTTCATGGGAATCTGTCGATACTGCTCTGCCAAAAATAGCACTGGCAACCAGGCTGGAACGAAGTCCCTCGAGGAGGTCGGGTCGTTCGATTCATCGGCTCGGCGACCCCAGCTCCTGAATCTTCTCGGGCCGTCGGAAAGGACATCCGACGATGCGCTGATGGAATATGAAGCCGCCCCGCTGCGCACGCCTCGATCGCCGCGTTAATCGACTCGACGAGCTCGTAGAAGTCGCCCCAGTTGCCAGCGTTGACCCTCTGCCACGTTCGGGGGGGCGCCTCCTTCCGAGCACCTCCTGCCCGCAGCGTCGCGCCCGTCTGCCAGGGCGACGCTGCACAGGTCACCTCCACTTCGCACACATCACTCCCCGCCGCATCTGGCAACTCGCCCGTGGAGGAACTCCTCTCGCCATAGATCAGCATGGCTCTGGGGGCGCCAGAGACTCGTCTCCATAAGGCTCGATGGCGCCTTCTGATACGATGGCCACGTCGGCCGGGAAGAAAAATCGCGACCCGAGGGCCAGCCCCGCGCCGCGCGACGCCGATCATCGGCACTTTGGCGGCGTTGTCGGGGCCGAGCACAGAGAAGATGCCCATGCCGATCACGTTGTTGAACTGGAGCGTCGCAGGCGCCTTGGAGGGCCCGGCAAGCCTCGGTCGTCTGCTGGCCGCGCACGCGGAACAGGTCAAGTGTCGAGCTGCCTCGGCAATCGCCTGCCGCGCCTTGCTGCGCGCGAGGACCACGACGAAATACTCGTTGATGCAGCGACCCAATCACTCGTGAATCTGCTGGGCTGCCTGAACGATCCAGGGGCCCATGCCTCTTGCGTTCGCAGCGTTTTTCGTCGGGGGCGCGGAGCGCGTCGTGCGCCCCCGACGCCTGCCTGTCGCCCGCCGCCTCCTCCTAGTGCTCGCGGTTGGCGTGGCCCTCGAAGACCGCCTTCCTGCCTCTGATGATTGCCCGTACAACAGCTCCGACCAGCTCGGGAATCAGCTGGGCGGCATCTCCGAACTCGCGGAGGGGCCCCGCCGCGGACGCACCCCAGGCACAGCATCTGCGCGAACTCGCGGGAGGCACCAGGCGGATTCAACAGACAGCTCCAAAGAATCGATCTGGCCTTCTCCTCCTGCATCTCAGGGAGGCGCGCGAGCGAGGCGCGCGAGCCTCGCGGCGAAATCGCCCCCCCCCCCCCCCCCCCCCCCGTTCCCCTGACGGCGAGTCTTGCGCGCGGCAGAAGCACTTGGAGCCGAAGGCCTGCTTGGTCGCAACGTCAGACATGACGGCCATCAAGTGCCGGCCGACCCCCCCCCCCCCCCTCAGCCGCATCTGGCGGGTCTCCTTGGGGGGGGCCAACGACGACGAGCACGGGCGTGGCCTCGTCGACGTGGTTCCACACCGCGACCTGCCCACCGCGCGCCAGGAGGTGGTGCCCTGAGAGCACCACCACCTGCTCATGGTCGGCGTCGTCTGGTTTTCCACGCGGATGTTCAATGCCAGGCGCTCGCAGTCGTCCTCCATCTCGTCCGCGTGGAAGCTGGGCACGGCTGAGCTCTCGGGGATCGCGCTGGCGATCGCGTCAGTCAGCTTCTCCTGCCCGCCCAGGTCACGGATGGGGCGAGCGAGGGGCTTCTCCTCGCGCGCGCCGAGCTTGATCAATCCTCGACAGTGCCTGCCCCGCGGTGATTGCGCGATCGCGCAGGGCCGACCAACAGGTTGGTCGTCTAGTTCGCGCTCTCATCCTTCATGAGCTCCCTCAGCGCAGCAAGCGCCCTGGCACGCGGAGGTTTCGCCTGCTCTTGAGGCGCGCCCCCCAGTTCATTCCAGCCCCCCTGGTCGTAGTCCTCCTCGACCGCGACGCTGCACCCTGGTCCTGCGTGCCAGTCGGCGTCGAAGTCCGTCTTGGAGGCGCTCTAGGCATCGGTGTCGGTACCTGGCCGCCGGTTGTCTTCTTTCTCGCTGCCAGCCCTTGATCTGCGCCTCGAAGTCCCCCCGCTCCTCCGAAGCGCCGATCACCTCGTGCATCCCGGCACTCGCTCGCGGGTAGAATCCCAGGTGTACCTTGCAAGCGCGGCGCGCACTCGGCCTTCGCCTTGCCGCCACGCTCGCAGAACTGAGCTCGCGAAAACAGCTGACCCCCTTCTCCGGGTCGCGGCCCCCAGGTTGCACACCCACCGCCGGCATGCGCGGCACGCCGTCGGCAATCTTGAGATGTCGGGCAAGCATGACTCCAGCCAGCGTTCTCGACTCGTCGTTGATCTCGCGCCTCGGCCACTTGATCTTGATCGCGCCTTTCTGGCCCGCCCTCTGCGTCTTGGAGACTGCTGCTTTGGGCTTGCTCGGCAAAGGAGCGCCCGTCCATTCCTGGACTCTCGAAGCTCACGATGCCGCAGCTCCCGGCGTCGAGGACGGCGATGAAAGCCGATGCGACGTGCTCGGGGGCTCGTCGGATGACATGCACATATGGATGCAACTGCACTGCACGGGACCCGGGACGCAGCGCCCTGAAACTGGCCGCTCTCGTGCTCGAGCCAGACTGGCCATAAGCTAGCGCTGCGGATGGCGCCGGTTGCCTCAATGCTGATGCCGCGTTGTCCGGAGCGCATCTTGTCGAGGCTGTTGCACTGCTCGCTAGGCAGGCGGACGTCGACGCATGGCCTGCGGCTGCAACTGCTGATGTCATCCACCACGCGCTCTGCCATTCGGCGACGTCCTCCTCTAGCTCCTGGTAGTCGTGCTGCTAGTTAAGCCGCATGTTGTCTAAGACCTTTGGTTCAGCCGTTCTTCCCCCTGGTGCACGACCCACGCGGGCCTTGGCGGCGTGCCCCGTGCGAGCCATCACCCAGTCTCCATCTTCTGAGCGCGCGCATCGACGCATGGTGAACACCCCGGGAGACGCCGGCACTTCTTTTTCGTTCCGGAATCAATTGAGTCTGATTTCGCGCGCAGGTCCCCGCTCGAAGTTATCCAGCCGCAAAGAATGCTCGCCGCCTGCGCGGGCCAGGGGGGACCTCACATTCTGTTCTGGAAGGTCCAGCTCCGACTTGAAGGCGCGCAGCGAGGCCCTCAGCTCCACAATGGAAGTCCTGGCAAGGAGGAGCGGAGCACCGCACTTCACCAGACACACGAAGATACTCCCGCAGAGCCTGCCCAGAATCATGGAGATGATGACGCCATCGGTCGCCGCGCAGATCTCGTCGTTCACGACGCAGCACGTCTGAAGCAGGGCATCGTTTCCAACATGATTCGGTGTTTGTCATTGTTATCGTTTGCTTGTCCACTTCAACATACGTGTCGAAACCCACATGTTGAAGCCGCATGCGCATCGTGGGCCCCCCAGCCGGTCGGCCAGAGCTCTCGATGCCGATGGCCAGGGCGATGTGCTCGAAGAAGTTGGACTTGGCCGCCATCATCGCCTCCGTGGCCACGCAGCTGCACAACTCGTCGTCCACGGGCGCTGTCATGGCCGCGAGACTTGGCGCAGGCATCTGTGCGTCAGCTCGATTCTTGGGATTCTGGGGGCACTCTCGGTGCCAGTGGCCCACGTGCTTGCAGATGCCGCACTTGGCCTTCCCTTGGTGGCCTCGATCGGTTCCTCCACCACCGCGCGGCCACGCGCCGCGCGGAAGCCTCGGTTCACTTTGTTGTCTGCCACGATTTTCCGCGCCTCGCCCCCAGGGCGGGGTTTCGAAGTGGAGAATGCGATGGCCGCACAACAATATGACGCATCGTTTTCTGCCAAGGTTCGTCCATCATCTCGCCGTTCCTCGTCCTCTGCGATCTCCGGGGGCTCCAGACCGAGCAAATTGACCATCGCGCCGTGCGCGATATCGTCCAGGTCGCCTTCCTCGAATGCCTGCGAAGTAGGCGGCTTTGGGGCCCGTTCTCTTCACGTTAACGCTGCTGTCGTCAGCCATCCGCTTCAACATGGTTACCGGCTGGTTCACAGCGTGCTCGCATCCTGCCTGGATCAGGAGTTGGTTGCGCTCAGTCTTGGCCAAACCTGCTCTTCTGAGAATTAAGAATCCTTGGACCGTATCGTTCTGCGCGCTGGGAAGCAATATCTCGACATGTGTGTTGCGTTATGCTCGCACTCTTTGACGAGCTCCATCAGAGTTTCATTTCTGACCTTTGGTGCCGCGAAAAGTGCCTTCTCAAGCTGCTGAAAGGTCTCCGCATCTGCCTTGGAATATGCCAGCGTGTCCAATGCCACTATCACTGCCTGGAGCCCTCCAACATATGACACCGATCGTAATCATCGATGTCGCGTCCCTGTCGCCGCCTCCATGGTAAGATGTAGGAGCAGAGTCTCTCCCTGACCCTCAGGTGGTTCTGCCGTCAATCTACTCTATGGGTCGGTCGCAAGGCGTTTCTCGGGCCACTCGCTGAAGTGTTTGCCGTCCCAGGACGGGCATGGAGGATCCTTTCGTCGTCCTCCTCGCCGATGCCCTGTATCATCCCCAGCGTCGAGTTCTCTGCATGTGATTACTTCGACCCATTTTTATAACTGGTCGAGAGTCCCGAAGACTCGCGATATCTCTAAACCTGCGTCGGAGCCATTCTCGAACGAACTACGCTTTTCCCCGAAGTCGTCATCGTACTTCTCGCCTGACGTCCAGCATGTGTCACCATACTCGTTCCTGGCCGTCCATGTTGAGTAGTCCCAAGGGTTGTCCCAGGCAGCTCGCCGCTGGCTACACTTCCTCCGAGGGTTATAGAAATGTGTCGTCGTAGCGTGCTGATGCTCGCCTCTCTGTGACATCTCCTGCCGCGTCGGCTCCCCCCAATCCGCTCGTAGCTGCATGGGGGCCCCGCATCGCCCACTCGCTCCCGGCTGCTGGCTCGACCGAGGTCTGTGTCGTCGCTCCGCCTCTGCCGCCTGCGTTTGCCGTGCGACCCGTAGCCCTGTCAGGAGTCCACATGAGAAGACGAGAGGAAGAGAGAGAGAGGGAGAGGGAGAGGGAGAGGAAGAGAGAGAGAGGGAGGGACAAAAAAAGGAGAGGGAGGGGGGGCGAGGAACACACGAACGAAGTACGCAGCACGAGCAGCATGAGTAGGCGGGTAAGGGTAAGAGAGAGAGAGAGAGCCAAACACTGCGCACACACACACACAAACAGAACCACAACAATAACATCAATAACAACAATAACAACAATAAAATCAACAACAACAACAACAACAACAACAACAACAACAACAACAACAACAACAACAACAACAACAACAATCAAGTTAAGACTGTTCGCTCTGATCGGGTTGCGCGTACTTCACCACGTATATCCTATACCCCCGATACCCGCCCTCTTCGTCTTCGATCGTACCCCCTCTGGGGGGCACATCTTCCTGTGTCCTGCCACGCGTATTGGGCGCAGCCCCTAAAAGAGCAAGAGGAATGAGAAAGAAGAGAGACAGAGTGAGAGCGACAGAAAGAGAGAGGGAGAGAGAGAGAAAGAAAGCGAGGAGAAAAGGAGTGGGGGAAGGGAGGGAGGCGAGGGACAAGAAGGAGGGAGCAGAACTGCGGACGAGAGAGATTGGAAGGTGGGGGGCTTGCAACGGTCCCCAACGGGCGAGTCGGGCGGGCGGGGCCTGCAGACCCGCGGGCGGACCCTCACGGGCGCATCGGGCGTGCGGGACGTGAAAGCACCCGGCGAGCTTCCAAGCGAGCCGCTGGGCCTGCCGTCGGGCGGGTCCGGCGGGCGGATCAAAGCGTGAGTCCTGAATGAAGTATGGGGAAGTCTCAGGCGAGAGCGTGCGAGTACATCTTCATTACTTGGCACGTGTATTTGGGGGGCACGAAGGGCGTATATGTGGGCCACAAATGGCAGCGAGGGGCCACTAAGGGCAGCATCGGGGCCACGAAGGGCAGCGACTGGACCACAAGGGGAGGGGCCACGAAGGGCAGCAATGAGGCACAAAGGGCGCGAGCGAGCATAGGGCACGAAGGGCATGACCCTGTCGGGCGGGCCGAGCGGGCGGATCGATCGTGAGTTATACGCGATTAGCCAGGAAGTTTCCAGCGAGAGAGCGATTCCTTAGTAAATTTGAAGAAGTCCCCAGCGAACGCGCGATTCCTGAATGGCAAGAGTGCGGCGCCTGAGAAAATTGCGAGGAGGCCTCAGGCGGGAGCGCTACTCTTAAGTAAATAGCGACGAAGTCTCAAGCGGGAGCGGGGGACCAGAGTAAATTTCGAGGAAGTATCAAGCGGGAGCCGTTGCTGTTGTTGTAAACTGGGGGCCCGGGGTACAGTTTGACGAGGAAGACTTTCCCTGATGAAAAACAGGGTGCGAGCGCCGAGAGGGGCATTTCAATTGAAAAATACGATGTGCACGGGAGGGGGGGATCAACAATGATTCTCCAGTAATGAGAGTTCAACACCAACACCAACAACAACAGCAGCAGCAACAGCAACAGCAACAGCAACAACAACAACAATAACAGCAGCAGCAACAACAACAACAACAGCACCAACAACAACAATAATTTTAAGACTGATCGCCCTTATATGCTCGAGTGTCCAATAACGCGTATTTCCCAAACCCTCGATACCCGCCCTCTTCGTCTTCGATCGGACCCCTTTTTGGGGGGTATACCTTTCGTCCCTGCAGGCCGGGCCCCGGCAAGCGGCGGGGCGGCCGCGGACCGTCGGCCTGGCCAGCGGCAGCGCTGATCGGCGGGGCAGCCGCGGACCGTCGACCCGACCCCAAGAGGGACGGACAGGGGACCGACCACGACGACGACGACGACGACGACGACGACGACGACGACGACGACGTCGAAGACGACGGCGACGACGACGACGACGACGGCGACGACGAGCGAAAGCGAGAGCGAGAGAGAACGACAGCAGGGCCACGAAGGGCACGAAGTAGGCCACGAAGGGCGACAGCGGGGACACGAAGGGAATGCGTATGGGGCCACGAAGAGCGCGAACGAGCGGGGGCCACGAAGTGCAGATAATGCGGGGCCACAGAAGGCAACTATGGGGCCACTGAGGGTAGCAACTGGGCCACGTAGGACAGTGAGGGGGACACAAATGGCGACAGCGGGGCCACGAAGGGCATGCACATGGGGCCACAACGGGCGCGACTCCTGGGTGCATGGGTGTCGGGAGCGCGGCGCTTGGGCAAAGTGCAGGGAATTCCAACGCAAGGCCATTCTTCAGTAAGTTGCAAGCAACCAGCGAGAGCGCGACTCCAGAGCGCCGGGAGAGCGATTCCTGAATAAATTGTAAGGAAGTCCCAAGCGAGAGCGCGATTCCTGAATAAAATGCGTGGAAGTCTCGGGCGGGAGCGGGGGTCCTGACTAAATTGTAAGGAAGTATCACGCGGGAGCCGTTGTTGTTGTAACCCGGGAGGCAAGGGCCCAGTTTCAGCATGAAGACTTTCCCTGCCAAAAAACAGGGTGCGAGCGTCGAGGGGCACACTTTGATTGAGAAAAACAGTATGCACCGGTGGGGGGGATCAACAATAATTATTCTTCAGAAATGAGAATACAACAACAACAACAACAACAACAACAACAACAACAACAACAACAACAACAACCACAACCACAACCACAACGACAACGACAACGACAACGACAACGACAACGACAACGACGACGACGACAGAAACAACAAAAACGACAAAAACGAGGGAGTGAGAAGAAGGGGGGGAGAGAGAGGGAGGGAACAAAAAAAACAGGTGGAGAGAGAGGGAGGAAAGAGGGAGAGAGGGAGAGATAGAGAGAGAGAGAGAAAGAGAGAGAGAGAGAGATGGAGAACATAACAAAGGGAGAGAAAGAGAGAGAGAGAGAGAGAAAAAAAAAAAACATAACAAACGCAGTCCTGGCTTCTTAACCCGCACGCCATGGCCGCTTCCTTGTCCGACCCGCGCCCGGCCCGGAGCGGGCGGACCCGCGGGCGACGGCGACGGCGACGGCACCGCCCCTTTTCTGAGGACTACCTGGAGGCCAAAGTCTTCGTTTGCCAAGTGGTCTCTCGCAGTGTGGCAATCTCGGGTCGGCGAGAGGAGGAGGAGGAGGAGGAGGAGGAGGAGGAGGAGGAGGAGGAGGAGGAGGAGCAGGAGCAGGAGCAAGAGCAGGAGCAGGAGGTTGAGGGACAAGGGGGAGGAGGCTGAGGGAGGAGGAGCAACGAGGACGGGGAGGAGCAGGAGGAGGGGGCTGCGCGCGGGCACGCTGCGTGAGAGCACCTGCCGGAGCAGCAGCAGCCCTGCCCCCCCCGTCTGCGCGCCGCGGGCCAGGCCAAACAGTTGGATGCTCATTCTGGGGACCTCCTTGGAGGCACTTGCGCCACTCTTGCGTCGAAGCCGTGTCGAACGTCCGTCGATCTGAGCCGACCCTGAGTCGACACCTGAGTCGAAGTGAAGCGGTGTCGAATCTGAGTCGAACTCGGGCCGAGCTGAGATCGAGCTCGAGTCGAACAAATCCGTTCGGTGGGCAGGCAACACGGAAGGGAAGGCCCCGAGCAGGTGGAGGAGGAGGAGGGGAGGAGGAGGAGGGGGAGGAGGGGGGAGGAGGAGGAGGAGGAGGAGGAGGAGGAGGAGGAGGAGGAGGAGGAGGAGGGAGGAGGAGGAGGTGGACGAGCATCAAAAACCAGCACCCCGCGCCAGGCCGCGGCAGACGCCACCCGGCCCTCCGAGCGGCGGCGCCTCTCCGCGGGCCGAGCCTTGTGTGTGCGGCGGTGCAGCCCGGCCACGGCCTCGGTGCCCCCCCCTGGTGTGTCACCACCGGGGGAGGGAGGAGGGAGGAGGGGGGGAGGGGGGGAGGGGGAGGGGGGAGGGGGGGAGGGGGGAGGAGGGGGAGGGGAGGTGGGAGGGAGGGGGGGGGGAGGAGGGGAGAGGAGGAGGGGAGGGCCCTTCTCCTCGCCCTTCCTCCCCCCTCCAACGCCCTCGTCCCTCCTTCGCCCTCCTCCTCTTTCCTCCTCGTCCTCCACGTCCTCCTCCCCCTCCTAGATCTCTGGAGGAGGAAGAGAAGGAGGAGGAGGAGGAGGAAGAGGAGGAGGCGGTTCGGCCACAGCTCCACTGGATTGGTGACCCACAAGTGCACACATGGTTTGAACTTGAAACAGAAGGATACCAATCACGAGGACTGGGCCCAGACCTGCGGCCTCAGAGGATGGCAGGGTTCAAAAAGCGCCCCCCCGCCAATTGCGGCGCGGTCCTCACACGGATCGTGCCCTCCCCGTGAGCCCCACTCTCTGGTCCAGGGACAAAGTTTGCATGGCGTCCCTCCCCCCCTCTCGGCACACCCTTCGCACGGATCGTGCCCCAGAGGGATGTCGTTTCACGTGCGGCCCTAGCGGGAGGAGTCGCATAACGTCACGTCCCCCTGTGTATGTTGACTGTCTCCTCACACGGATCGTACCCCACGGGGAGCTCCACCGACAGCCCCAGAGCCAAGGTTCGCATCCCGCCGCCCCGCCCAGGTCGGCACACCCCTGACCTGGATCGTGAGGCCGGGGCCTTTTGGGTGCCTCTCGGTGCCTCGCGGCGTGTTCTCTGGCACCACTTGAAGCCCTAAGATGGATCGTGAGTTGGGGGCCTCTTGAAGCCTCTCTGGGAATGCCGTGCAGAATGTACACGCGAGACGTCCCATACGCTTCTTGGGACCTATTGGGAGGCCTCCTGGGAGCTTCTTGGAAGCATTGAAGGAGCCTGTTGAGGCCTCTTGGGGGTCTCTTGGGGGATCTGGAGGCGTGTTCGGGGTCTTTCGGGAGCCTCTGGAGGCCTCTTGGAAGCGTCCTGGAGGCTTCTAGGAAGGTGTTGGGGGCATACTGGGGGCCACACACCCCAAGACGGTGCCCCACGACCCGTTTTGGCACCCTCTGAATCCCTCTTGGGGATCCCTTGGACCATCTTGGGGCCCTCTTGGGCCGTGTGAGGGTCCCCGTATGCGGTCTTGGAGCCTCCTTGGGCGCCCCTTGGACCGTCTTCGAGGCTTCCAAGACTGGAAAAAACGAAGGCTGGAAATATCTGTTTTCCTCATGTGGCCCCTTGGGGGTCTTTCTCACATCTTGGGAGCCTCTTGGCGCGTCTTCAGACCGTCTGGGAGCGTCTCGGGTGCCGCCAGAGCGCCACAGACGCAATGTTAGACGGTCTTGGGCCAGTCTGGGGGGCTTGCAGCTGTCCGGGAGCTCTCGGGGCCCCAATAGGCCGCCTGGGGCCCCCATGCCAACCTGGGGCCGCGGTCCGGCGTCCGGCCACCTCCGATACACGTGCATATGTATGTCTGTGTATAAAGAGATATCGATGCATATGTCTGTATACATGTGTGTATGAACAAATGCCTATACATGGAGAGATGTGTATACACGTATGTGACATACATACACGTACATACACACATACAAACATACACTCCTGCACACATACACACATATACACACCTACACACATACGCACATACACACACATAGACATACATACGTACGTACGAACATACGTGCCTACATGCAGACATGCGTACATGCATGCATGCATATCTATATATACACATATATGCATGCATACTTGCATACATGTTTACATGCATAAATGCATACATGTATGAATGCATACATGTATGAATGCATACATGCATGCATGCATGCATGCATGCATGCATGCATACATACACACATGCATACAGACCGACAGACTGACAGACAGACAGACGGACAGAAAGACAGACAGACACACGGCCGGACAGACAGACAGACAGACGGACAGACCGACAGACACTGAGACAGGCATGCGTGCATGCAGCATGCACGCATGCATGCATGCATACATACATATACACATACAAGTATACATATACATACATGTATGTGTATACACGTGCACATACATACATGCATGCATACATACATATATACATACATACAAGCATACAGACTCACATATATACATGCATGCATGCATGCATGCATGCATGCATGCATACATACATACATACATACATACATACAGAAAGACATGCGCACATACATACACAATCATGCATACACACATACATACGTACGTTCTTGCATACATGCATGCGTGCATTCGTACATACCTACATACCGGCGTACGTGTATATATTCGTACGTGCATATGAATATACATGCAGAAAGATATACATGCCTTCATGCATACATAAAGGCAGGCAGACATACACACATACACCCATACATACATGCATGCATACATATAGACAGACAGGCAGACAGACAGGCTGACAGACAGACAGACAGACAGACAGACAGACAGACAGACATAAAGACAGACGGACAGACAGGCATACATGCATGCATGCATGCATGCATGCATACATGCATGAACGCAAACATACCTACATACCCTCATATCTACATACCTGCATACCTACATACCTACATGCATGCATGCATGCCTACATGCATACATACATACATGCATGCATGCATACATACATACATACATGTATGACAGGGGCAGTCGGCATCGCAGGCCCTAGAGGTCTCCCGCAACGCTTTCTGCAGAACGGGGGGGCTGGCGAACAAAGATGGCGAGCAAATCACGTCTACGAGAACGGCACCCATGCAACGTGCCAGGTTAGGATGGGATGGTCTTTCAGGCCCACATCGGCGATGAATGGGCGATGGGGGATCGATGCACCCCTCCCTGAGCCTACCATACCTAAGGGACCGGGCTCTATACACCGACTTTTTCTACGGCCCCGCACTGCAATTCGCACAAGAGAGCGGATCCTGGTGTATACGGGATCCTGGTGTATACCTTTTTCGCGGCTTCCACGGGAAAACGGGGAAAATAGTATACACCACACCACTCCGACGTCGTCCCCGACCCTCAAAGAGTTCTGGGATTGAAGAACAGCCCGCCACTGGTAATGTATATGTTCCAGTTTCCGAATACCCCTAGCGTTCACTGGTCCGTGTCTTCGGGTCATAACTCGGGCCTCGGGCGGCCGTTCGGGACGAGCCGGGCAACCCCCCTGAACGCCCCCGCGAGGCGCAGCTGCCAGCGGGCATCCCGAGGCTGGAGAACCACCGAGAACCGACAAAAACTTCCAAAAGCCTCGAACCCCGAACCCACCCTGAGCCTATCCCTCCCTAAATGTTGCTCCTGAGCAATGAACGCGGTGGCTCCCCCCCCCCCCGACGGAGGTCAACCTCGCTTCGTCGACGCACCGCGATGGAAGTCGGCACGCCTTCGGCGAACGATGCCTGTGCGCGACGGGGGTCGATTTGGTGCTGTCGGCAGGGGCGGCGCCACCCCCTCCAGCCGGCCCTTACAATGAAACGCAGAGTTGGTATTTTCCTGTCGTCCTCGTCGCCTCCCTCCTGTCGTCCCTCTTCCCCTTTCCTCTGTTGTGTTCGAGCTTTGCCCAGGCTCTTCCAATACAGCCGCACGTCGCCAGGACGCACTGCCCAGGCTCCATCCTTGCAGGCACTCTCGGAGGCGCCACCCGCCTCTGGACCCCCGTGTCCACGCACAGCGATCTCTTCACGAGGCATCGTCCTCGGAACAGATTGCAAGAGAGCCGGGAATCGGTGGCGCCCCTCGTGGCCCCCCGTCGTGGCCCCCTCTCGTGGCCCCCCGTCGTGGCCCCCAACCGTGAACTATGCAAAGCTGTTTAGGGCTTCCTCCCGCAAGCGCACGGGTAGGCGGAGTGGGTGGTTGTGAAGGGTCCCCTTTCTGGAACGCGCTGCAGGCATGCCACCATCTTCTGTTCGCGCTGCCCCCCCCTGTCTGATTGAGGACAGGCCAGACCCGGTGCTTCGGGGGATCTAGCACGAACCCGAGCAGCACGAGAAGCATGGCGCTGCTGCTAACCAACGGGCCTTGCCGTGGGAGAACAGCAATGATAAGGATGACAAATATACACAGACGCCTATTTGGGCAAGCCCGAGCCCAGGCCCAGGATCGGTATATACGTCTTCCTGGCCTAGCCAAGACTGCGTATACACCGATCTTGGGCTAGAGATGGACTTGCTCAGGACCCATGTCGGCGCATGGTTTGGAGGCCTCCCAAGTGGGGTCCGAGTAGGTAGGGTCGGAAGATCGCGCCGCATCGCCGATGCGTCGGCGACGCTGGCGATGCTTCGACACCGTCGGCGTGGAGAAAATCGGGCTCCACATCAAGCCGCATCATCGATGCATCGACGATGCGGCGCGATCCTCCGACCCCGGCGACTCGGACCCCATCTGGGAGGCCCGGATAGTTGTCGCCGTCCGACCCACCAAGGGGCCAGAGGGCAGCGCAGAACCGCGCAGAACAGCAACGAAAAAACAGAGGAGGAGAGGACCTGCGGCCAGTCGGCCCGCGAGCGGCGGCCCCCTCCCGGCGCCGAGCGGCCCGCCGCGGAGCAGCAGAGCACCGGGCCGCGCACGGCTCGGGCCACGGGGTCCTCCGCCCGTGCCGCGGCAGGGGCGGACAAACGGACGCCGGAGTCGTGCGCGCTCCGCCGGCGAGCCCGCCCGTGGCCATCGGGTCACGGCGTGGAGGCCGCGGCCTCGAAGTACGAGCCCGTCGCTCCGGCAGGCGCACCTGCCGCGGCTGGTACAGGAAGCATGCCGTGGTGCGATGGGCTCGGGGCACGCACCAGGAGCTCTGGAGGTCATCTGGAGCCCCTCGCCTCGGGAGCCCGCGCGGAAGAGCACACCAGGACCCAGAGGTGTTGGAGCGTACCCCTGTCACGACTTCCTTCGGGGGGTGCGAAAGGTGTTCCTGGCCCAAGGTGCCCACTGGCTCCATCTTGGAACCCCTCCGGCCCGCTGAATCTCTCGTGAGGGCTGCTCTGGAGGCCGTCGGGGGCTCCTTGGACATCCTGGGGCCACCTTGGGCCGGGGACATGGCAACATGCGCTTCTTGCTCTCCTAAGCGACGGCGCTCACGGCGACGTCGTGTTGCGGTCGCGCTTGCCGCGCATGCCGTCATCGTCGAACCGGATGTCGGTGCAGGCGGCTGGGCACCCGTCCATGCCCGCGATGCAGCCGCACGAGACGGGGCACATCCGGCGGACGCCAGGGGGCCAAAGGCGGGGGCGCCCACCCGCCCCACCCTGGGCAGCGGAGAGGGCGCGCGAGGGAATCCCACGGAGCCCTAGCTCCGAGCAGCGGGCCTAGCCAAGCGATTGGTGTGCTGTCTCCCCCCCCCGCTGCAACGCCAGGTACGGGGGCACGGGTGCCTGTGAGCGCCAGAGCATGCCTGTCAGCACCACAACATGCCCGTGAGCACCGCGCACTGCCTGTGAGGGAACCGACACCCCTCCGCCGCGTACGTTCAGTGCCATTCCCAGACCCGCGACGTCGTGTTTTTTCACAACGTCGACCCCCAGACAGAAGTCTGGATCCCTTCCCTGGGACCGGTTTTTCATCCCGGGTCGTTTTTTGACGGTCCCGAGGCCCAGCCGAAAAGAGCAGAAAACCTCCTGTCGTGATTGTTTCGCAACGCGAGGGGGTCTGGGTTACAGGGTGAAGGGGAGGAGAAGGGGGGCGACCTCCCACGCAAACGACGTTACGGTTTACCGGACCAAAAGCACAACAACAGAAACAAGATCAGGATCCATGCCCTCGCGGTCTGATCACGCGATCCCATGGATGCTTCCCACGCCAGAGGCATCTGCGCAGAGCCGCCCCGTATACGTGGGGTCGCGGCGATGCCGGAGGACGTGTCACACCCGTGAACCTACCCCGAAGAATGTCCACTATACTGTGCGCAGCGGAGACCAAGACATGCGATGTCCAGATTGTTTCAGCACGCGGTTCCCTGAAGTCCCGACACTTTTCCCGAGGGCCGGTTTTTCAGCGCGAGTCTTCCGTGACGGTCCTAAGGCCCCGGTGAGGGCCCCCTGAGGCCGCAAGCTGCCAAAAACCACCGCGGTGCGGCGACGGCCACCGTGTCATAATCATAATCCTGTCCCCGATCTTACACAAGCGCGCTCCACTACTCGCAAAGTAACTACTCGCAAATGGCGTGGATCCGCCGCGGGGGATTCACGACCCACTACATCGAGGCAGACTTTTGTGTTTTCAAACATTTGCGAGTATGCATTTTGCGAGTAGTGGAATGCGCTCAATGAGATCGGGGCGCCACGGTCGACGTGACCACACACCAGAACGATGCGCTGCCTGAGCTTCCACTGGGGGCCGCTGGTGGATCCTGGCGGCCTGGGTACAGCTCCCGCCCGATGCAAGTCCAGCTGTTGCGGCCTTTTGGGGGGGCATCGATGCGACAATTATACAATCCACCTCGCCGCACGCATGTTTTGCCGCCAGCGCGATCTGCCGCCTGCCATCAAACATCTGCGGCTGACTTGAACGATGCACTGTAGGGGGGAAGACTTCTCAGAAGGAGGCTGCTTCTTAGAAGGCGATGGCCCTACATCTACATACATATACACACATATGGATGAGGCCACGGCATTCTGAGAAACAGGGGTGCTTCTGAGAAGCCTTCCCCCATGCCCCTACCCCCCTCTGCGCGCGGCTGACTTCTTCCGAGGAGCACTGATACAGCTGCCTTCTCTGCGGCCCCGGGCCTGTGCCCCGATCCTGCCGGGGAGGGCGTGGCATGCCCGGGAACACGAGAGCAGAGCGCGGCAGGCGGCAGAGGCGGACGAGGGGCTGGAGGGAAGGCCTGGGCGGGGCGAGCACCCTCTCCCGAAGAGCGACCTGCACACCCAACCCCATCGACCCAGGGCACCGACGGCCCTCCGTGGACGAGCAGGAGAGGTATGCCTAAGAGTGAAATAAAGCTGCGCAGTGTTTTTGCGTAGTGCTTTTGCGTAGTGTTTTTGCGTAGTGTTTTTCGCATAGTGTTTTTCGCGTAGTGCGTTTGCGTAGCATTTGATTGCGCAGTGTTTTCGCGTAGTGTGCGTGCGTAGCGCATCTGCGTAGTGTTTTTGCGTAGTGTTTTTGCGTCGCATACTCTGGGCACGGTCCTGAGCCTCATGAGCCTCCTGGGGTTTTCGAAACGTCCCAGAGCTGCGCCAAACACCCTGCTCCCAGAATCCCCATGAACACCCCTGCAGAACGCGCGCAACATGTCACGACTCTTCGATTGACAGGAAATACAAGACGTCACATGTTGAAACCGCCGTGCTCCCTCGTACATTGACCACCGAGGTAGCTGGGCGGGCGTGGTGGCGAGACTTGCCGCAGGCAGCTGGATAAGGGTGAAAAAGGCCCTTGGACGCTCAATTCGGATGTCGTTGGACGTCACATTGGGCACGGGTGGGCCGAAAAATTCAAGATGCAAGGGTGACCTTGTAAAAGTACTGTGTCCTAGCGATGGGCTTTGACAGAAGGATGCGCTGCGATGACGGATATATTTGACGAATCTCCGCAACCGTCATCGATACAGAGCGAGGAGCGGCCATGTGAGGAGGTGCAGGAGGAGGAGGAGGAGGAGGAGGAAGAGGGGGAGAATGAGGCAGAGGAAAAGAAGGAGCATGAGCAGGAGCAGGAGGAAGAAGGGAAGGAGGAGGGGGAGGAGGAGGGGGGAGGAGGAAGAGGAGGAGGAGGAGGCCTTGCGATGACGGAGAAGGTCGAACGACACCCGCAGCCGGGGGCTTCAGTCTTGAACGCCCACGCCCGCGCCGCCGTTGCGCCGAAACGGCCGAAGCCTACCAGACGGGGTTTTCATCCCCTCCTCCTCCTCCTCCTCCGCCTCCTCCTCCTCCTTCTCCTCCTCCTCCTACTTTTTCTCTTACCTCCTCCTCCCTCGGCCCCCCTCCTCTTCTTCCTCCCCCGACGCACGCTAGCAGATATCGGCACAAAGTCCCTCGTCCACCTCCTCCTTGTCCTCCCCTTTCTCCTCCTCCTCCTCCTCCTCCTCCTCCTCGTTCTCCTCCTGGTTCTCCTCCTCCTGGGGGTGCAAAAAAACCTGCGTAGTGTTTTTTGCGTAGTGTTTTGCGTGGTGTTTTTACGTAGTGTTTTGCGCGGTGTTTTTGCGTAGTGTGTTTCGCGTAGTGTGCTCGCGTGGCGCATCTGCGTAGTGTGTTTGCGTAGTGTTTTTGCGTCGTGTGTTCGCGTCGTGTATGTGCTGAGTGCGTCTGCGTAGTGTAGTGGCGTAGTGTATTTGCGTCGTGTATTTGCGTCGTGTATGTGCTGAGTGCGTTTGCGTAGTGGATTGGCGTAACGTTGGCGTAGTGTGTCGGCGTCGTGTGTTTGCGTAGTGTTGTTTTGCGTTGTGGTTTCGCGTAGTGATTTTGCGTAATGGTTGTTGCGTAGCGCTTCTCGCGAAGCGTTTTTGTGCAGCGTACTTGCGCAATGTGTTTGCGTAGTGTTTTTGCGTAGTGCTTTCGCGTAGTATATTTGCGTAGCGCATCTGCGTAGTGTTTTTGCGTAGTGTTTTTTGCGTCGCGTATTCGCGTCGTGTATGTACTGAGTGCGTTTGCGTAAGGTGTATTGGCGTAGTGCATTGGCGTAGTGTATTCGCGTCCTCCTCCTCCTCCTCCTCCTCCTCCTCCTCCTCCCCCTCCTCCCTCTCCTCCTACTCCTACTCCTACTCCTATCCGCGGCTACCTCGTATCGGTCCTTGAATGTTCCTCCTCTTCCCCCTCCTCCTCCCCCATATCAGTCCAAAGTTCGTCCTCCCCCTCCTCCTCCTCCTCCTCCTCCTGCTCTTCCTGCTCCTCCTGCTCCTCCTGCTCCTCCTGCTCCTCCTCTCCTCCTCCTCCTCCTCCTCCTCCTCCTCCTCCTCCTCCTCCTCCTCCTCCTCCTTCTCCTCCTCCTCCTCCTCCTCCTCCCTGCACTCCAGTTCTAGCATATATCTGTCCAAATTTCCTCCCCCCTCCACGCCTCCGCAACTGCCCGCCTCCCGTGGCGAACGTGACGTGAAACGCGGGCGACGCGCTGCGTTGGGATTCGGGCGCGTTGTTTCCGTGTAGTAGCGCGCCGACTCGGGGCGCTCCTGAAAACACTACGAAAAAAACACGACAGAATGAATGCCCTCGTGGGCATCGTCTCGCGCCAGTTCCGCCCGAATCCGCAGCCCCCCACGGCATCGGGCGAAACTGCCCAGAGACGCGGGCGACGCGGCACGCTGCTGCGCAAGGGTTTGGGCGCGTTGGCGTTGCGGCGCGCCGACTCGGGGCGCTCCTGCACGCACTGCGTAAAAATACTACACAGAATGCCCCCGCCGCCCGCATCTCGCGCGAATTCCGCTCGAAACAGCGGCTCCCCGTGGCCTTGGGCGAACGTGACGTGAGACGCGGGCAGCGCGGGTTTGGGCGTCGTTGTTTGCTACGTGGTCGCTTGCCGGCTCGGGGCGCTCCTGGAAACACTACGTAAAAACACTACGCAGAATGCCCTCGTCGCCCGCGTCTCGCGCCAGTTCCGCCCGAATCCGCAACTCCCCGCGGCCTCGGCCAACGGTGACGAGAGACGCGGGCGACGCGGCATGCTGCTGCGTGGGGTTTCGGGCGTGTTGTTCCCGCGTAGCAGCGTTGCCGTCTCGGGGCGCCCCTGAAAACACTACGTAAAAAAACACTGCGCAGAATGCCCTCGTCGTTCGGACTTCGCAGGGCCGCGCCAGCCGCTGGAGCGCCCGCTCACGAGACCTCCCTGGTCACACACGTACTGTGCGGATGTGACGTACTCACGTGCGCAATGTTTCTCCGTAGTGTGTGTTTTGCGTAGTGTCTATACGTAGTGCTTTTTTTTCCGGCGTAGTGTTATACGTAGTGTTTGTACGCAGTGTTTTTTTCTGCGTAGTGTTTTACGTAGTGTTTTTCATTTCACCCTTACAATTTCTATTTCACCATTAGAATTTTGATTTCACCATTAACCACAACCGTCGGACGAGCAGGGTGTACAGGCAAAGCCTCCACGGGCGGCGAGAAGGCTCTGCGGAACCACGCTCGCCCCCAGGAAGCCGCCTGCGCCCCAAGTGGTTGTCGGCGCCCACGAGAGGGTGGCACGAGGGGGGGGGCTTCTAAGACTAGTGCCATCGCGCGCACTTCGCGCTCGCTCAGGTTCTCCGGGATCCCAGCTCGCAGAGAGATACCCAGGGTTGGGCGACGGATCCAGACATGACTTCAGTCCGAAGACGCTACAGAAACACATAGTAAGCAGTCCTTCCCTGAGCACGGAGGTCCCCAGGAGGATAATGAAGAGGACGAGGGGGCAATTTAGAGGTCGAGGAGAGGGAGAAGAGTGCATGACGGCGACAAAGACGAGGGCAGAACGGGAAGGAGGGGCAGGAGCAGAAGGAGGAGTGGAGTCTTTGAAGACGAACAGCAAGACGAGGACACAGACGAGGGGTCACCGTGCCCCTCGTCCACGTACCCCTCCTGGTGGACTCCCGCATATCCTGCCTCCGTGCCTGGGTTGTTGGTTCAAGACCTCTTGAATTCATGTTTGCGCCTCTGGGGGGACCTCTGGGCAGCCTCTTGGAAACGATATTGAAGCCTCTTGCGGCGCCATTCCGGGCCTCTTCGGGGCCTCTTTTGGCCCTCTTGGGTCCTCTGGGGGCCTGCTGGTGGCCATCGGGGCCCTCTTGGGGCGGAGGCATCGGATTCGCATTCCCCCTCCCCGCCCCCCAGATCCCTCCTGGGGCCTTCTTGAGACTCCCTTGGGCGGTCCTAGCTGCCTCTTGGGCCGTCTTGTAGCCCTCTCGGGCTGTCTTGGGGCTGTCGTCTGGGGGACCTCTTGGGCCGCTTTGGGGCTCTCCTGGGGGCCTCTGGGGCCGTCCGTCTTGGACGCTGCACACATGAACACAGCGAACGTACTAGAAATGCAAGCTTTCCTCAGGGAAGGGGGCAATGTTTGCCTCTTCGGGCCCTCTTGAGAGTCCTCTTGGAGCCGTCTTGGGGCGTCTTGGGGCCCTCTTGAGTCCTCTCGGGGGGGTCCTTGGGGGCCTGCTGGCTGTCCTCGGGGTCCTCTTGAGGCGGAGGCCTCGAATATGGGTTCGCACTCCCCCCCAGGCCCCTCTTGGGGCCCTCTTGGGGCCGCCTTGTGCCTCTTGGGCCGTCTATCTGGGGCCGTCTTGGATGCTGGCCACATGAGAACAGCGAATGTGCTAGAAATGCGCGTTTTCCTGAAGGAAGGGGGCAATGTTTGCCTCTTCGGGCCCTCTTGAGGGTCCTTTGAAGCCGTCTTGGGGCGTCTTGGGGGCCTCGCGGGCCGCCTGGAAGCCGCGTGGGCCCGTCTGGGACCTATGTGGAACATACCCGGAATCTCCGGGTGGGCCGGGGAAGCTCCCGGGAGGCCGCGGGGGGGGGAGGGGGCACTGTAGTGTGTATAGCAGGTGCCCCTGCTGGTCTTCGGCCTGGGGTGGCCCGGGGCCAGGCAAGGCGGGGGCTGCGTCGAAGGCAGGGGCATTCTTAGGAAGGCCTGGAGGTTTGCAGACATCCGCCGACCTGATTTTTCCCGTCCGCGGCCCCAAAGGTCCCGACTCCCTTCCCGCGGGGTGGATTTCTTCACCCCGGATCCAGTTCTGATGGCCCCCGGGCCCGGGGAGGGGCCCTGGGGGCCGAGCTCCCAGGAGGAGCCGCTAAGATCGAAGAAATCACATCCTCGGATCTCTGGGTCTCTGGGAGGGCGTCACATGGGGCGCACAGAGACATGCTAATACAATGTGTCTTCCTTGGAGGCGCGCGTCCGACCCGAACATATTATGTACCCATCTTGTAGTATACCGTTTTCCCGAGCGGTGTGGCCAGAAAGCGCCCGCCACGACGAGTATACTATAAGATTTCTCGGTGCGCGCGTCCGTCGCCCCTGTGGGGGGCGACGAACATGTAGTATAAGTATGTTGGGGTGACGCCGATCACGGGCGCCACGGCTCCGCTGCAGGAGGGCTCGTCAGAGGCAGCGTGCCTTCGCAGAGGCACCCCCCCCTGCCCTCCGAGGAAGGCCGCCCCCCTCGCGCCAGGCCGCCCCCCTCGCGCCACCCCCTCGTGGAGGCCGCCAAGATTCGGTCGGGCATCTCCTCCTGCAGGCGGACTGTGGCCGAAGATCTACAGTACTCCAGAGATGGTCAAAACTCGTCACCCACACCCACACACACACACAACGAAAACACGAAAGATCGCCACCTGACGTTTTGTTGGGGCTACTCTTGAGCATTCCTCCCGCAGAGGGGCCTGCCCGACGGAACGCCAAGATGGGGCACTGGGTCGGCGTGCAGATCCCTGCGGTGGGCACCCTCGTCTGGGCACGGGCTCTCGCGCCCAGGCCTCCGACGTTGCGATCTCTTCGCAGCGCGGACCCCGTGGGACGCACAAGGAAAATGCGAATACCGTGTGTCCTCCTCGCAGGCGCGCGTCCGACCCGAACAGAGAGTGTACCCATATCGTGGTGTATCGTTTCCCGCGCGGAGTGGCCGGAAAGCGCCCGCCACAACGCACACATACTGTGAGACTTCTCGGTGCGCGCGTCGCCCCTGGGGGAGCGACGCACACATAGTATTAGTACGTTCGACGTTGCGATTTCTTCGCGACGTGGAACCCAGGAAGTTGAGACCACTCGGGACTGGCTTCTCGTCCCGAGCCGCTTCTTGACAGTTCAGGGGCACGACGAATGCCTACAAAAATGCCCCCCAGCCGTCCGTCGCGATGTCTGTTCGCAGCGCGAGGGGGACATGGAGAGGATGGCGGCCCCCCAGCCTGGCAAGAGGCCGACATCCTCCAGGGCCTGGGGACAGAGCCGAGCCTGCGCAGGCGTTGTGGCAGTGGGCACCCACCCGGAGATCCGAGGCTGAAAACAGAAATACACGATCGCAAACAAAAAAATGACAACTGGAGCCCTGGGCTTCATCTTTCTGCGACAGCTGTCAAGGCGGATCGATCTGTGAGGGTCCGGGGCCCGAAACCGGGCGAACACGCCCGTTGTGAAAGATTGCCCGGGCCTGAAGGCACTCTCCCTCCACCGGGGGCGGGCACGCTCTTTCGGCCCCCCGCGGATGGACGTGAGGGTGGACGGGTTGCAGAGGTCGAACCCCAGGAGGGCCTCACGGGCGGCGAACACGTCAGAGGCCTCCTAGATGGGGTCGAAGCAGATGGGGTCGGAGGATGGCGCCGCATCGCCGATGCATCGACGATATACGGCGCGATCCTCCGACCCCATCTATACTCGGAGCCCACCTGGGAGGCCTCGATCCACGCCCTCGCGGTCTGGACCCCGGGGCGCGATCCCGGGAACGCGCGGTCGCAGATGGGCACGTCCGGTGCGGGGCTCTCTGCGGAAAGACGCCCCGCGCCCACTGGGTCGCGGCCCAGGGGGCCCGGCCCGCGGGGCCACGTGGGTGCAGCGAGGGTGCCCCACGCGAACCCGACCCCTACCCCCCACGATCTCTGAGGGGGAGGGTGGGGCTCACTTCGCTCCGGGAGCTCCCAGAGCGAAGTGAGCCCCAGCCTCCCCCTCAGAAATCGTGGGGGGGTGGGGGTCGGGTTCGCGTGTGGCCCCCTAGCGGATCATATGTGCCTCCCTCCGAGGGCCTGCAGCTCGTAGGAGGCGAGGAAGCGGCAGCCGGTGAGGTTGCGCGGGTGGGGCGCCTGGGCGTCCGTGAGCGTCCAGCGGCCGTCCAGCAGCGACACGGACACTCCTCGGCGGCACGCAAGGAGTGGCCCTGGGCAGGAGTGGCCCTGGGTGCGCGGCCGACACCGTAGGCATCCGGACCCCTTCCTGCGAGGCGGGGATTTATCCATATCCACCGCCTGGGAACCGACGTCCTGGTGCCCCAGCGGGCGGTGGATATGGATATATTTCGGCCCCCGGGGGCCCGAATATGTCGATATCCACCGCCAGGGTTTGTGGATGCCACGACAATGGACACCCTAACAGTCCTATCATTGAGTTTAACATGTGCTTCAAATGTCGGAAAAATGTTCTAAATACAGTATGTTTCAAACCTGTTTTAACATGCCTGAAGCATGTTCAACGCATGTCTTAGACATCTGGGAACGATTTGGCAACACGCTTCCTCTCCATTGATCGTCCTCCACAAACCTGGGGCAGGAGTGACCCCTGGGTGCGCGGCCGACACCGTAGGCATCCGGACCCCATTCCCCCCTGGGGGACCCCGCGGAAGGGCTCCCAGGAGTGCCACAGACCTGCCGCCGCCGTGCTCTCACCGTGTGTGCGAGGGGGTCGGGGAGCGCCCAGGGAGGAGCTCGGCTACACGCAAGAGAGACCCTGGGCAGAAGTGACCCGTGGTGCGCGGCTTCTCGGGGGACGCGGGGGGGGCAAACCTGGGCGCGCAAGCCGCTGCTACCGCTGCGCGTTCAGCAATCGGGTCACTCTGGCGAAAGGTCACTCTTACGTCTGGTCGAACTCCTGGGGAGGAGTGGGGTGGGACAGGCGAAGGAGGCGGGAGCGGGAGGTGAGAGGGTGTGAAGGGGGTCCAGGCCCAGCCCGCCTCGCGTCGCGAAAACAGTACGGCGGCAGCTGGCTTTCCCGAACCATCCTGTGGTGTTGGGTCCTCATTTTAAGAGACAGCGCCCTGCGTCTCCTTCCCTCCTCTCCTCCTCCCCCCCCTCCCTCCTCCCCCTGCTTGCCTCTGCCATCCGCATGTCTTTGTTTCGGCCCACCAAATACAGCGCTTCGTGGCCCCATGGGGAGTTGCACCGAAGGTCCCAGCCTGTGGCGGAACTCGCATGTGTCTCCCCCACCCAGTACAGCGCTTCGTGTCCCCACATGGAGCTCCACCGAAGGTCCCAGCGGCGGAACTCGCATGCGTCTCCCCCACCAAGTACAGCGCTTCGTGGCCCCAAAGAGAGCTCCACCGCAGGGCCCAGTGGCGGAACTCGCATGCGTCCCCCTCACCCAGTACAGCGCTTCGTGGTCCCACAGGGAGCTCAACCGAAAGTCCCAGTGGCGGAACTCGCATGCGTCTCGCCCACCCAGTGCAGCGCTTCGTGGCCCCACAGGGAGCTCAACCGAAGGTCCCAGTGGCGGAACTCGCATGCGTCTCCCCCACCCAGTACAGCGCTTCGTGGCCCCACAGGGAGCTCCACCGAAGGTCCCAGTGGCGGAACTCGCATGGGTCACCCCCACCAAGTACAGCGCTTCGTGGCCCCACATGGAGCTCCATTGAAGGTCCCAGTGGCAGAACTCGCATGCGTCTCCTCCACCCAGTACAGCGCTTCGTGGCCCCAAAGAGAGCTCCACCGAAGGTCCCAGTGGCGGAACTCGCATGCGTCCTCCTCACCCAGTACGGCGCTTCGTGGCCCCAAAGGGAGCTCCACCGCAGGGCCCAGTGGCGGAACTCGCATGCGTCCCCCTAACCCAGTACAGCGCTTCGTGGCCCCACGGGGAGCTCAACCGAAGGCCCCAGTGGCGGAGCACGCATGCGTCTCCCCCACCCAGAACTTCGCTTCGTGGCCCCATGGGGAGCTCCACCGAACGTCCCTGTGGCGGAACTCGCATGCGTCTCCCCCACCCAGTACAGCGCTTCGTAGCCCCATTGGGAGCTCCACCGAAGGTCCCAGCGCCAGGGCCCGAATGCCACGCTTCGTGACTCCATAGGGAGCTCGACCTAAGGCCCCAGTGACAGCGCCCCGACACACACGTTTTGTGGCCTCATAAGAGGTTCTACCTAAAGCGGCCCCGCCCCATTTTGGCGCACCCATCACACGCTCAATGGCCCCACAAGGAGATCTCCCGCAGGCGATACCCACAATGACGGGACTCACAACTGCATATGGTTGGGTCTTTCGCCAGGCTAATTGATAGTTTCGGCACCCTGAGGCCCTCGCCATGCCCCGTGACCGTCAAAGAACTACTCAGGATGAAAAGCTCGTCCTGGGGAATCGGTCGACCTCCCGAGGTCCACAGTGCGAAAAAAGTGACGACGTAGGGGGAGGAGGAGGAGGAGGAGGAGGAGGAGGAGGAGGAGGAGGAGGAGGAGGAGGAGGAGGAGGAGGAGGAGGAGGAAGAGGCGGAGAAGGGCCACGTTGGGAGAATTCAGAGGCCGAGAGGAGCAGAAGTAGGAGGAGGGAGGAGGGGAGAGCGGCCACGAAACGAGCCTCCGGAGGCAGAAAGCGTAGAGAAAGCTGACGCCGCTGTTTCTGCTGCGACGCCCAGACCTGACGAGAAGCACGAGAAGGAAGGAGCCCCCTCGGGAGGAGTGGCCCCGAGGCCAGGGGTCCGCCGCTGTCCCAGGATCGCGCCAGCTCCCAGAGGTCTCGACTCCTCCCTCGACCACCTACCAGACCACCCCAACCCAACCCGAAGACCCGATTTTCGGGTTGGGGGGGGTGGCGGGTCCCACCTGTGTTCTTTCATCGTTCTCCGACGACCCCCCCTCCCAGGGACTGGAGGGCACATTGGGGCCCTCGGGTTGGGTTGGGGTGGCTTGGTGGGTGGTGATTCCAGGGAACAGGCTGTCGTCACTGGTCAATGTTTGATGGTCCTGGAGCCCGAATGCGGCCTCTTGAAGCTGAAACTGAAGAAGAGCATTGCGATCATAGCACGCCCGAGGCTTTGGCAGGGAGAATAAAACGATGCCAGGACGAGGATAGAATCGGGTGAGGAAAAACTGCGGATCTCTGAGATCCCGCGGCTGCCTTCTCAGAGCGTCCCGAAAGGCTCGGAGAGCGATCCGGAACGCTCTGTAACAAATTTATCCTCGTCCTAACCCCGCCCTATCTGTTACCGCCCGTCCCGATCGTCGGCCCCACCGTGCCCAGCCTCCTCCAAAATCTTACTACAGCCAAACCGCGCATTAAGGACGAGTGCTCTAAGGACGCAAGATCCCTGGAGGCCGAAGTTGGGACGGGTGCTGAGGAATGGCGCTGAGGACGCAGGACCCCGTCCGTCCTGCAGGTCTGGACCCCCTCCCCGGGGCCGACGTTCCATCCTGAGCCGTCCTCGGACGGTCCTGGGGCCCCCGTGAGGGATCCCATGGGAGCCGAAGATTGCCACAGACCTTCCGCCGCTGTGCTTGCACCTGTGTTGGGAGGCAGCTGCTGGGAGGCCTTCGTTGGAAGGACGAGGGAGAATCAAGCCCCACCGTGGGCCGATGCGCCGGACTGGGCCGCGAATCAAGCGGCATCCAGCCGGATTGCACGGGACTAGGGCGGATTCGTCGGGATGAAGCCGGATGAGGCTGGACTCGGACCTGGGCAAAGTCAGAATTTGACCACCCAGGAGCTGCATCCGAAACTACAGTCGGGCTGCTGAAAGAAGGAGCGCTGAGTAAGGAACGAAGCTCCTTCTTGGCCCTGTAAGCGCCTCCGTGCCCCAGGAGGGCAAGAGGAACAGCACTGGAGTAACCTAACGAACATCGAGCCCCTTCCGAACCCAAACTGCTCCTTATTTCAGCGTCTTGACTGTATTTGCGCGAAGGGGCCGGGGGAGTCCCTGGGAGAGGCGGGCCCGAGGCCAGGGGTCCTCCGCCCCAGAATCGCCCCAGGTACGCCGGGACGCTGTCCACCTGCAGAAGGCCGTTGTCGTACATCTGCGTGGCCATGGTCTCGAGGCGCGTGGCGACCCCCCACACGCTATCTGAGGGAGGGGTCGAGGATCGAGGAGGAGGAGGAGGAGGAGAAGGAGGAGGAGGAGGAGAAGGAGGAGGCGAGAGGCGCTGACGGGCACTGCTGCGCTGCGGGCGGCGCCGGACGCGGGCGACCTGCGCTCGAGGCCGGCTACACCTCGCTCTGGCTGCACGTCCTGGTCCCGGGTATGCCAAGGCTATAGGCCCCGGCTGGCGCAACCCCTCCCCGCCAGGGGCGGCCGCTGTTTGGACGCTGGGTCCTCGTGCTGGGCCCAAGGCGGCGGCTGCTCCTGAAGGGCCGGTGCGAAGCACTGGGGGGTTGCGCCGGCACCAATTCAAAGTGCGCTGGGACCGCGCGCCGCCGGGAGGAGGAGGCGAGAGGAGGAGGAGGAGGAGGAGGAGGAGGAGGAGGAGGAGGAGGAGGGGGAGGGGGAGGGGGTCTCTTCCTCTTCCTCATCCTCCTCCCCCTCTTCCTGCCTCTTGGTCAACTTGGCGACAGGATCCACTCACGGGAGGCCGTGGGTGTTTTTCTGCGGTGTTCTCTTAGGGGGGGGGACTGGCATACAGGGGGGAACTGGCATACATAGGGGGGACGCATCGACCTTGCATCGGCAACACATCGCCGGTAGAGCGGCGATAGACCCCCGATAGCGAATCCGCACGCTCCTGGGCAGGTTGGGGCTCTCGGGCCCCTGTCGGCGATCAGTGGGCGACTGAGGGGTCGATGCGTCCACCCCTGTGCCTGTCCCCCCCCTCCTCCTCCTCCTCCTCCTCCCTCCTCCTCTCCTCCTCCTCCTCCTCCTCCTCCTCCTCCTCCTCCTCCTCCTCCTCCTCCTCCTCCTCCTCCTCCTCCTCCTCCTCCCTCCTCCCTCCTCCCCCTCCTCCCTCCTCCCTCCTCCCTCATCCCTCATCACTCCTCCCTACAGCCGGCCCGTATCATGAGGATGCGCGGTGAGGACGCAGGGCCTCGGAGGCCCACGCGAACGCGCTTCCAACGACGCTGGCCAGCGAAAGCCGCTAAGGATGGGCCGCATGGGCAAGGAGGCAAGAGTAGCCTCGAGAAGGCTGCCCGTCCTGACTGTGCGGGTTGTCGGCATCGCTGCCCCCAGCTGCTGGCTGTCGTCGCCACCGCTGGACCCGGCTGAAGGCCGGCCAGGATGGCTCGCGGCTTCTTGGCGACCCATGGGAGGCTTGCCCTCGACCCCCGAGCGAAGGTCCAGGCGGGGGAGGCTTTGAACGCTTGCGGGCGGCTGTGGGGCGCCCTTGTAAGACGAAGCCAGGACGAGGACAAAATCGGGTGAGGATAAATCGAGAATATCTGAGATCCCGCGACTCTGGAGGGTGTTTCGGGCGCCGCAGCCTTCTCAGAGCGTTCCAGAACGCTCTGAGAGCGTTCCGGGACGCTCTGGAACGGATTCATCCTCGTCCCAGCCCCGTCTGATATGGCCCTTGTTGGGCCTGGTCAGGGAGCGTTTGGAGGTCAGGATCTGGGGTGGGAACAAGGCTTACAGAGAAGTGCTCCCCCTCCCAAGAATCGTCTTTCTTGTGAGCAGCTCCTCCAGACGTGTCGTTAGGACGCGCTGGGCGTGTCGCCTAAGACTTCCCCACAGTCCACGATCTCGAAGCATGTGATGTCCGACAGCTCCAAGGATGGAGCACAGGTCGTTCTCAAAATGAGCCGATCGTCTGAGCGCCACAGACCCTCTATCCTTAGCGCAACGCACACACACATACACACAAGGTGTGGCTTTCGCAATGGGGGTCTCGCCTCGACAGCGCGCACACTCGTCTAGAACAGTTACCATGGCGAAGGACCGAATTATATGCGGTTACGAATTCCGCAGTCGTGAGTATCGTCTTCGGTGGAGCTTCCTTTGGGCCCCAAAAATGCGTGAGAGGATGTGCCGAAATGGGCGGGTAAACGCGTGTGGCGTGTTGCTGCCCCACTGGGGCCGCAGGTGGAATCCCCTTTGGGGCCATGAAACGTGAGAAGGGCGTGCCGAAATGGGCGGGGAACTACATGCGAACGTCGCCTCTGGGGCCTTCGGTGGAGCGCCCTTCGGGGCCACGAAACGCGTGACACGCGGAAGGCAGAGGCAGGGATGGAAGGAGTGAGGGCAGCGGGAGAGGGGGGCGGGAAGCGAGGTGACGCGGGGCGCTGTCTCTCCAAAACAAGAACCCAGCACGGCTGCAGGGATGGAGGGATGGCTCACAAAAGTGTGCACTCGCCTTGGCGTTAAAAGTTCCCGCGCCGTGCAGACTGGTGCATCCTTCGATTTGGCTAAAGTAAAGGCTCGAGTCCAGTCAAATCACCCACCTGTGAGTACGAGTGCACAGCAAGTACGAGCCGAAAGCACAAGTGTGCGTCTGAAATGGGTACACACCGAAATTGCAAGTGCGAAAAAAGATCTACCAAGAAAGTGAGACAGGGTACGAAACCAATACGACACAGATGACAGCATTGCACAACAATGCGTACGAATGCGCATGCGAAGTGTGACACATAGTATGTGTTGTTTTTAGCTGCTGTGATGGAAACAACACGAAAGCACATCCGAGGTGAAAACATATGGAAGATAGGATTGCGCGTCTGAGCGTGCAAAAGGTGAACCACATACGAATGCGTACCCTCAAGTACTATACATACCCGTGAATATACCATACGGTCTTACACTCAGCGTTTACCATCATACTCTTTTGACTACCTACCAGACCACCCCAACCCAACCCGAAGACCCGAATTTCGGGTTAGGGGGGGTAAGGGTTCCACTTGTGTTTTTCGATGTTTCCCGACCCTCAACCCTCCACTGGAAATCGAGGGTTAATCAGAGCCTTCGGGTTGGGTTGGGGTGGTTTGGTGGGTGGTGATCTTCTAATTCTGTGTCCACACTGAGCGATTCCAGACGTGTGCTTCGAACGTCCGAGCCGTACTTATCTCACACCCGTAATGTCGACTCGAAAGTTATGCACACGCGTTCCACCCTCTGCTGTTGCCGTGCTGGCTGACATACCCATGTGCACGCGCGTGAACTTGTAAAGTTAGCGCCGCGCACGTTCGCCCTGCAACCAGGCAACGGTTGCACGGGCGGTGGGCGTGTGTTCAAACCCGTGCCCCCGCACAACTCAGGACTTCCTCACATGCGATGGCCCGCAAGTAGACGAAGTGCAACAAACACACGGGTGGAGGGCGGCTCCTGCGATCAGACGGGCTCGCGATTCGGACATCTTACACTGATATAACAAAAGACCACTGGCAGGGGAAGCGAGCACCATTTTCAGCACGGAGCTACCGCTGGACACTTGATCGAGATGCGTGGCCCTACCTCATCGAATCGCGTAAAATCAGAAGGATGGAAGGTACGGGTGCTCTGAAGGACGGGCCCTCACAGGCATGACAGGCCCCTGGGGCTTTCGTCTGTCAAGGGGGCGCTCGGCGCACTGGTATAAAAACAATTAGACCGGGGCCCATGCAGAGGGAAGCTGGGTCGGGAGATTGCATCATTTTTGACGCATATTCGCTTTACTCTGGTCCTTTCCCTCTCCCTCCTCATTACTCCTCCTCCACCTCCCTCCATCCTCCCCCTCTCCCGTCATTCCTTCCATCCTCCTCCCTCTCCTGGGCCTTGGGGGAGGGGTGGGGTGGGACTTCGTCGCTTTCGGCCGGATGCGCCTCGAGGCCCTGGACGCACGGGAGGACAGGGGGGTCGACTTACATGGCGAGAGGAGAGCGGGGCGGGGGGGATCGGCCGTCGAGGGAAGGCGGGGGGCGGCGAGGGAGCCGGGGCAGAAAAGAGAAAAGGGGAGTGGGAGGAGGAATAATCCGTTTCAGGGCGGGCATGTCCTCCTACAGGCGGATGTGGGAGGAAGCGTGAAACATATACCGAAACAACTCAACACTTACCCTGTGACGTACCCAACCCATTTGTATCGATGGAAACGAGGAGTTGGCCGAAACTTGTGTGGACAATCAACTTGATGTGTAAGCTACTTGGGAGGCGTCACTGTGCTGGGCCCCGCAAGCAGGCCTCGAAAGTGGCGACAGTTTAACAGATCGCAACCCCCCAAGGATGGCGAGGTCTAATTTGAATCTGCGTGTGGCGTCACTGTGCTGGGCCCCGCAGCAAGCCTCGAAAGTGGCGACTGTTTCACAGATCGCAGCCCCCCAGGGATGGCGAGGTCTAATTGGAATCTGCGTGTGGGTACCCACTGTGCTGGGCCCCTCAGCAGCCCTCGAAAGTGGCGACAGTTCCACAGATCGCAGCCCCCCAGGGATGGCGAGGTCAAATTTGAGTCTGCGGTGAATACCCACTGTGCTGGGCCCCCCAGCAGGCCTCGAACGTGGCGACAGTTTCACAGATCGCAGCCCCCCAGGGGTGGCGAGGTCCCATTTGAGTCCGCCCACTGTGCTGGGCCCCTCAGCAGCCTCGAAAGTGGCGACAGTTCCACAGATCGCAGCCCCCCAGGGATGGCGAGGTCCCATTTGAGTCTGCGGTGAGTACCCACTGTGCTGGCCCCCCCAGCCTCGCGAGCTCGCAGCAGGGATGGCGAGGTGGCGAGCAGTCCGACAGTTTCACAGATCGCAGCCCCCCAGGGATGGCGAGGTCCCATTTGAATCCGCCGTGGGTACCCACTGTGCTGGGCCCCCCAGCAGGCCTCGAAAGTGGCGACAGTTTCACAGATCGCAGCCCCCCAGGGATGGCGAGGTCCCATTTGAGTCTGCGGTGAGTACCCACTGTGCTGGGCCCCCCAGCAGGCCTCGAAAGTGGCGACAGTTTCACAGATCGCAGCCCCCCAGGGGGCGAGGTCCCATTTGAGTCTGCGGTGGGTACCCACTGTGCTGGGCAGCAGATCGAAAGTGGCGACAGTTTCACAGATCGCAGCCCCCCAGGGATGGCGAGGTCCCATTTGAGTCTGCGGTGAGTACCCACTGTGCTGGTCCCCCCAGCAGGCCTCGAAAGTGGCGACAATTTCACAGATCGCAGCCCCCCAGGGATGACGAGGTCCCATTTGAGCCTGCGGTGAGTACCCACTGTGCTGGGCCCCTCAGCAGGCCTCGAAAGTGGCGACCGTTTCACAGATCGCAGCCCCCCAGGGATGGCGAGGTCCCATTTGAGTCTGCCGTGAGTACCCACTGTGCTGGGCCCCGCAGCAGGCCTCGAAAGTGGCGGCAGTTTCACAGATCGCAGCCCCCCAGGGATGGCGAGGTCCCATTTGAGTCTGCCGTGGGTACCCACTGTGCTGGGCCCCCCAGCAGGCCTCGAAAGTGGCGACAGTTTCACAGATCGCAACCCCCCAGGGATGGCGAGGTCCCATTTGAGTCTGCCGTGAGTACCCACTGTGCGGGGCCCCCCAGCAGGCCTCGAAAGTGGCGACAGCTTCACAGATCGCAGCCCCCCAGGGATGGCGAGGTCCCATTTGAGTCTGCGGTGAGTACCCACTGCGCTGGGCCCCCTAGCGGGCCTCGAAAGTGGCGACTGTTTAACAGATCGCAGCCCCCCAGGGATGGCGAGGTCCCCTTTGGGTCTGCCGTGAGTACCCACCGTGCTGGGCCCCCCAGCAGGCCTCGAAAGTGGCGACAGTTTCACAGATCGCAGCCCCCCAGGGATGGCGAGGTCCCATGTGAGTCTGCCGTGAGTACCCACTGTGCTGGGCCCCCCAGCAGGCCTCGAACGTGGCGACAGTTTCACAGATCGCAGCCCCCCAGCTGGCACGCAGCGACGAGCGAGGCGAAAGGCAAGGGGGAAGAGAGGGGCGGGAAGGAGACGCGCGAGCAGTGCTTTATTCCAAACGAGAACCCAACGCAGGAGGGTTGGGAAACTTACCCTGGCGACGTACCCAACCCCTGCGCAAAAGCGGTGCGCAAATACTTTGGGATACTTTATAAGGGGCCAATGACGGAGCGAGGGTTACATATGTCTGCAGACGGAATTCGGGAGACTCGCAGGACACTCGCTACAGGAAAAGGGCTTGATAAAGCTGATGAGTTACAATTCCTGAGCACTCCTAGTCACTTCGAAAACGGTGATCACAGCAGGCCTCGAAAGTGGCGACAGTTTCACAGATCGCAGCCCCGCAGGGATGGCGAGGTCTAATTTGGGTCCGCGTGTGGCGTCACTGTGCTGGGCCCCCCAGCAGGCCTCGAAAGCGGCGACAGTTTCACAGATCGCAGCCTCCCAGGGGTGGCGAGGTCCCATTTGAATCTGCCCGTGGCGTCACTGCGCTGGGCCCCCCAGCAGGCCTCGAAAGGGGCGACAGTTTCACAGGTCGCAGCCCCCAAGGGA
>CAUYUJ010017785.1:107246-112246 GCA_963575745.1 Prorocentrum cordatum
TAGTAGTAGTAGGAGTAGTAGTAGTAGTAGTAGTAGTACTAGTAGTAGTACTAGTAGTAGTAGTAGTAGTAGTAGTAGTAGTAGTAGTAGTAGTAGTAGTAGTACTAGCAGTAATAGCAGTAGCAGCAGCAGTAGTAGTAGTAGTAGTGGTGGTAATAGTAATGATAGTATTAGTAGTAGTAGTAGTAGTAGGCATAGTAGTAGTAGCAACATGAATGGTTTCAACAGTATCGTTACTAGCAGTATAAGTAGTATTTCAAGTATTAGAATTGAGAGTAGTAGTAGTCGTAGTAGTAGCAGTAGTAGTTGTAGTGGTAGTAGTAGTATTAGTAGTAGCAGAAGAAGAAGTAGTAGTAGTAGTAGTAGTAGTAGTAGTAGTAGTAGTGATATCCGTAGCAGTGTTATTAGTATGCTTAGTGTTTCTATCAGTATTAGTCTTATTACTACTGTTATTAGCATTACTCCTCCTCCTCCACATCCTCCTCCTCCTCCTCTTCCACCTCCTGCTCCTCCTCCTCCTCCTCCTCCGCCTCCTCCTCCCCACCCCCCCCTTTCCCCCCCCCCCCCCCCCCCCCCCCCCCCCCCCCCTAAAAATCCTGCTCCTGCTGCATGCTCCTGCTCCCTCCTCCTTTCCTGCTCTCAGCCTCCTCATCCTCCTCCTCCTCTTCTCCTCCTCCTCCCCTCTCCTCCTTGTCCTCCTCCTCCTCCTCCGAGCCTCCTCCTCCTCCTCCTCCTTCTCCTCCTCCCCCTCCTCCGCCTCCTTCTCCTCTGAATTCGCATGTTCCTCCTCCTCCTCATCATCATCATCCTCCTCCTCCTCTTCCGCCTCCTCCTCCTGCAGCGCCGCGTTGCCGGCAATGGCGGCGTCCCACACTGGCGCCGTCTGGCGCGCTTCTCCTGCATGTCCGCCTCGCGAGCCATGCTCCAGACGCGGGTGAGCATGCTGAGGACCCCAATGACTCGCTCCCCGCCATTCTTCTTGCCCAGCAAGCGCCCCATGACGAGGAGCACCTGCCAGGGCCAAATGCCCGTGGCCTCCGCCGCCGCGAAGAGCTCGACTAGCTCGGCCAGCGCGACGTCGGGCAGCCGGTTCGTGTCGACAGCCGACGGCTGGTCGACGCCGCACCCTGCGCGCGGCCGGATGCGCCGCAGCGCGGCCCGCGGGTCCACCACGATGAGCGGGGCGAGCTCAGTGAGGTCCACCTGCTCGCGAAGCTGCGGGAGGCCTTCATCCGCGCTGTGGATGAGGAGGCATACGGCGTGCTGGGAGCAGCCTACGGCCATGGCCTGATGGACACCTAGGCATTCTACGACTCCATGGGCTGGGTGCCGCTGGGCCGCGCTGCGGCGAGAGGGGCTTCCTGCCTGCTGTCCTGGCCCTAGAGATGCAGCAGTGCATGGCAGGGCGTGTCCTCCTGCAGGACTCGGCCGCGTCGCTGGTCTTCCAGCCCACGAGGTCCATCGTGCAGGGCCTACGATCGGGCACGCGATTGGGGAGGTGCCTCACTGATCACACCTTGCATCAGATGGTGTTGGGGTCGCCGCGCATGCTGATGCCGCGGATCTGGGTTGATGACCTGTCGCTGTCGAAGGTTGGCTCGCGCGCCGCCGTCGTCGACGAACTGTGCACCAGCATTATCCAGCTCGGCGGGATGTTGAAGCAGGAGGGCCTCACGGTCTCGCTCAAGAGCGTGGTCTCCTGCACTCGCCACGCCGACGCGGTGAACGCGTCGCGGGCACCGCATCCCGGCCGCGCGCCAAGGCCCCTGCCTGGGGGTCGGCCTCGGAGCCGACAGGCGGATGGCCAGGATTACCGTCCGCAAGCGCATGCTCAAGTTGGGGGCGGCCCATGCCCGCCTGCGCGGCATGGCGCGAGCGCGCCGCCGCTACGCGCGGTGCACTCGCATCGAGCAGGTCGGAGTCCAGACGGCTGCGACCTACGGCCACGAGGTCTGCGGAACCTACGGCTCGCGGATGCTGGAGCTTCGCAGGCGGCTGGGCGCTGTGTCAGGCGCGGCGCGCCGCAGGCGCTGCTTGACGTCCCAGCTTCTCCTTCGCGTTGGGCGCGAAGATCCCGCGCGCAAATTTCCGCGGGAGATGATCAGCTTGTGGTTCTCCACATGGCAGCGCAGCCCAGACCTGAGAAAGCGGATAGCTAAGGCTTGCACTCCTGCCCGCGATCGTCTGCGTGAGGCCGAGCCCAGCCAGAGGTCTCGCCTGGTCCGTGGGCCCATTTCAGCTCTACAGTGCTACGTGATGCAGTTCAGGTGGAACCTTGTGGGTCCCATGGACTGGGAGCGCCATTGTGCAGATGGGTCGCGCGAGCGCTGGGCCGTTCCAGATGCAGCTAGTGTCGACCACGGCTCGATGGAGCAGCTGCTCGCCGCCATCGACGGTTCCATCCAGGAGGGGCTCGAGGCGTTATTTGTAAAGAAAAGGAATGGAGGAGCAAGGGGGAGCGGCAGAGGCACCTGGTTTGCATCGTCCTGGTTTCCCGGGCACGGACCTCCAGGCAGGAAAAAGTGCATAAACGTTAACTGTCGACGCCCGCGAAGACTTCGTAGGTCCGCGCTGGGATCCCGCCCTGGCGCGCGGAGCGCGCCAGGGGCGGCTCCGGAAGCGCCGCCAGGGGGGTCCCGGCGAAGATCCAAGAAATCCGCGCGGAGCGCCGACATTTTGTCATTTACATATATATATATATACATATATATATATATATATATATATATATATATAGATTCGCGGAGCGCCGAAAGCTGATGTTTATGCAGTTTTTGTTGGTCTGCGAAGACAAGCTTCTGCCAGCCTTCCGCTGGCCTGCGCCAGGCCGGGAGCGGCCAGCCGCCCGTGTTCGGCTCGCCGCGGGGGCGAGGCGTCGCCTCCCTGCGAGCCCTCGGCGGCGAGGGCCTCCGGTTGGAGAGCCCGGCGTGAGCACGAGCGCGGGTCGGAGAACGGCGACCCGAGCACACACCCCTGGGGGGGAGGGGTACGGCAGACCTCCTGTTGGCTCGTGCTTCCTCAGCCGCTGCTGCTCGCTCCCTCGCTCCCTCCTCCCTCCTCCCCTGTCCTCCTCCTCCTCGCCATCCTCCTCACCCCGTCTTCCTGCTCCTCCCTCACTCCTGACGCCTTCCTCGTCCCGCCCCCCCCTCTCCCCCTTCTCCTTCTCGTCATTCCTCCGTTTTACTCTTCCTCCTCCCCTCATTTCCTCCAGTATCATCCGACCCTTCCCTCATCCTCCCTCCTTCCAGGCCTTCAACGCCAAGGCCCGCGCGGAGAAGGAAGCGGTGGCCTCCCCCTCCCCCCCTCCTCCCCCCTCTCTGTCACCTCATTGGAGCGCTCGATGTGAAACCCTTCTCCCTCGGCGCCTCATCGTGGACGTGTTTGTTGTGGCATCCTGCTAGCCCGAGCAATTTAATCGTATTCGATGTTCTGCCGCACTTCACAGGTTGGCTGAGGCCGAGGGAATGTCACGAATTCTGTATACATGCAGGGACAATATTTACCCTTCCTGGCCATCTTCGGCGCGGTCCACCCCAGGGGCGGAGCGCGTGGGGTCACGGCGGGCTTTGCCAGGCAAACGCCTCCCCCCGTCTCTGGGTGTACTTCAATGGTGGTGTTCCTTGGAAGGGCTACTTCATTTTGCCTTGTCCATTCGCAATTTAGCATTATACGCTCTCATATCGCTTTCGCTCGGCGCAGCACTTGCACCATTAGCAGCGGTCATTGCACGGGGGGCGGGTTTCAGATTCCCTACGTGGCCTGGCGCGGGCTGCGGTTGTGAAGCTGCTGAATGCTTTTGATGGGTGCATTGTGGCTCGGCAGTCAGGCTTGGGTGGATCCTGTGAAGCCTGTCTAGCCGTTTGCCCAGCCGTTGGTTCCAGCGGCGCCAGGAGATATTACTCGTATACTCGGATCGGCCTGGACTCGCTACGGTAAAACTCCCTGTGCGGTGAGTGTGACTCATGTAAGTACACGCTGCGTTATGCCATTCAGAATTTGCAGGGTCGGTTGACGTGCATTTTCAACACTCCGTTGAATGGACACGGTTTTACCCTGGTGATGAGGAGCCTTAGGAAAGCTGTGAAAGCATTGCCGTGGGGGCTGTGGAACCTGAAATCCTGGTGAAAGTTCCATGACTATTTCGTCATGCTCGGCTTGGTGATCTTCGGGAAGGGCAGGCGGGTGCCGCGGGTAGGTGTCATTCGACACACGACTCTGTGATGGGCTCCGCTCCACTCCACACTTATCCTCTTCGTCCTCACCGCCACCCTCAGTCTCATCCACCCCCTCCATGATCCTTCCTCGGGCTGCTCTTCCTCCTGCTGCTTCTACACTCCTCCTACTACTCCTCTTCTCCCTGTCCTCACTCTCCCTCCTCCTCCTCCCCAATAACTCCTTCGTCTCACTCCTCATCCTCATCATCCTCATCGTCCTGTTCCTCCTCTCCGGCCACTTTGTCGCTGTCTGTGGACCTCCGTGGCGCTGCGACCCGTCCTCGGGGGAGGAGCGGCGGGTCGCGAAGCCGCCCGGATAGTAAACGTAATAGTATGCAACATAGTCGGCGTACTTCCAGTGATGAAACTGCCTCGGGGCCACCCTGAGAAGGAAAGGGGGGGAGGAGGGGGCAGGGGGCTTTCACTCGAGACGGGAGTTCATAGACATCCACAGCCAAGGGCGCCGATGCCCCAGGACCTCAGGGGGCGGTGATAGAGTTGGGCCCCGGGGGGCCCGAACATATCCACCAGCTCCCAAGGTCCCGGAAGATCGGTTCCCCAGGCGGTGAGTATGTCAGAGTAGGCGGGCCGAACAGTCGTACGCGGCCCCTGGGAGCGTGGTTGAAGTGCGCTTCGGCGGTGCGGGTATGTGTTCTTCTCGTGATTGCGTCTAACAGCGAGACGAATAATCCAAATAACAAAAACAATAACAAACACAACAAACATAGAATGACTATTGATAACAGATACAACAATCATGACAACAACAGTAACAACCGCAACCAC
>CAUYUJ010017785.1:114746-132246 GCA_963575745.1 Prorocentrum cordatum
GGGGCTCGATGTTGTTCATCAGCGTGTGCAGCCGCCGCGGCGCGAACACGGCGTACAGCATCTCGTCCAGCTCGATGATGAAGGCCAGCGCGATGGCGTTGAGGACCAGCTCCTGGGGAAACCGAAATGTCGGCGGCACGAGAGGGGGGAAGTGAGAAGGAGAAGACATTCTCAGAAGGCGGCGGGACGTCTCAGAAGCCCCCTCGCCTTCTGATAGGTGTTTTCTGTCTTCGGGGAAAGTTCAGAAAACTTCTCAATAGGCCGGGGAACTTCCGAGCCTTATGAACAGGCCTTCTCCTTCTCACTTTCCCCCCTCGCTCGCCGCCGAAGGTACCGATACTGCTACTCCCCAGACCTCTCCCGGGGTGCGTTCTGACCAGGATTCCGAGGCGAATCCAGCGGTGTCGACGAGGGCGTCCCAAGATGCCCAAAGAGGGGGAAAACGGGCGAGGGGCAGCAGTATGGGCACCTTTTCCTCCTCCTCCCCGGACTCCGACATCGCCGAAGAGGTGGCGAGGAAGAGCGTGCCGACAAAGCCCACGGACATCGCCAGCAGCACCCTGGGCACCGCGATCCCGAAGACCGCCCATGCGAGCCGGCCTCTGCTCACCGCCGTCAGGCGCGTGACCACGGTGAGCGCCACGAGGGAGCCCGTCGGGAGCCCGAGCCTCGCGGCCCGGCTCGGCGCCTTGTGAAGCGAGTCGATCGCGTCCAGGCCGTCGCTCGTGCTGTCGGCCGTGATCACCTCCGTGCGGTCGCTGCGCGGGATCTGCATGACCGAGCGCGCGAAGCTGTAGGCGGCGTTCACCTCCTTGTAGGGAACCGCGCTCTGCACACCGACGCTTTTCCCGGCCCTGCGCTGACACTACCACAGGAAAGCGGATCCTGGTGTATACGGGATCCTGCTGCATACATGTTTCGTGGTTCCCCAGGAGACGGACAAAAAAGCATGCACCACACCACTCCGCCGTCGTCCCCGACCCTCGCAGGGATTGAAAAACGGCCCGCCACTGGCAATGTACAGATGTGTTCCGGCTTACGACCTTGATCATGGAGCCGAGCCAGCACAGCTGCGCCAGGAGGCTCAGCAGCGGGCCGCCGACGGAGAAGGCCATGGGCCGAGGAAGCCACGAACGGCACAGACCCGAAAGCTTTTTCGGAGCTCTCCGCGCGGCTGCCTTGGATCGGCGCCGGACCTTTCCTCGAGGTCGGGCCTGCCCCCCTACAGGGGGATTTTGGGCGGAAAATAAAAAATACTCCATAAATGCTCCCAAAGTGCTCAAGAATAGTAAAAAAATGGTCCCCGTACTATTGTTTGAACGATTTTCACCCAATCAGAGCTTGCCTCTGTAGGGGTCCTAGCGGATTCATATGGTATGGTTAGGTTAGGTTTGCCGTCGATTTTCGCTGCACGCCCGGGTGCACGGGTGCCCCGGGGTGGGGTGCCCGAGTGCCCGGGGGTGCCCTATAGCCCTATAGCCCTATAGCTCCATAGCCCTATAGCCCTATAGCCCAATAGCCCTATAGCCCTATAGCCCTATAGCCCTATAGCTCTATAGCCCTATAGCCCTATAGCTCAATAGCACTATAGCCCTATAGCCGTATAGCTCTATAGCTCTGTAGCCCTGTACCCCTATACCCTATTAGCCCTATAGTCCTATAGCCCTGTAGCTCTATTACCCTGTAGCCCAATAGCCCTATAGCCCATATAGCCCTATAGCCCTACGGTCCCCAAAAAAATTGGTTGGGGCTTTTCTCCGGTATCATTGAATATTCCTCCTGTAGAGGGACAGGCCCGACTTAACCTTTCCCTGGCGAGCAGGGCGCGCCAGGAGAGGCGCTGGAGGCGCCGCCCCGCGGGGCCCAGCGCCGATCCAGGAAAGCCGCGCGTATCTCCGAAGGTGCGCGTTTGTGCAATTCGCTCTTCTTCGAATGGAGTCGAAGTAGAGCGTCCTCTCGGCGGCGAGCGAGGGGGGGAAGCGAGAAGGCGAAGGCCTCTAAGAAGGCGGCGGGACTTCTCAGAAGCCCCCTCGCGAGTCTTCGGGGAAGGCTTAGGAAACTTCTCTCAGAAGGCCGGGGGACTTCCGAGCCTTCTGAGCAGGCCTTCTTCTCCTCATCTCCCCCCCATCGCTCGCCGCGGACAAAAGGTACCGATACCGCTACTCCCTGGACCTCTCCCGGGGTGCGTTCTGCCCAGGACTTCGAGGCGAATCCAGCGGTGGCGACGAGGGCCTCCCAGGATGCCCAAAGAGGGGGAAAAAACGGGCGAGGGGCCGCGGTATGGGTAGCTTTTCCTCCTCGGAGCTCCGACCTCGCCGACGAGGTGGCGAGGAGGAGCGCGCCGACAAAGCCCCCCCCCGCTCGCCGCCGATCCTCTGCGCCCCAGCCATGTGCAGCTTGAAGCTGTCCGCGTCGCTGCAGACCTGTGCGGCCATCGACCGCTGCAGCACGGTGTCCGAGTACTCGACGCTGTGCGCTAGGCCAACCCTGAAGCGGAGGAGGCCGTCCAGGGTGTCCGTGGTCACCTGAGGGGCAGTGTGTTTTTGAAGCCGGATCCGGCTTGAAACCGGATCCGGCTTAAAAAAACGCGTGTTTGTTGCACGTGCTTATTAATCTGGATCCGGCTTCAAAAACACATGTTGATTAGGCCGGATCTGGCTTCAAGAACGGACAGTGTGCGTTTTACACCAGATCCGGCTTCAAAAACACGCGACAAAAAGAAACGGATCTTACGCGAGATGGCATGCGACCTTGCGCGGTGGCTTGCGCGGGCCGCCAGCGCGGCACACTGCGATGACGAGAGCGCTTGCGCGCGACCTCACGCAGGCAGCCTACGCGCGAACGTCGGCGCAGACGACCCCGTTGTTTTGCGCCGCTCAGTTTCGGCGGCGGGCGAGGGAAGGAAGTGAGAAGGAGAAGGCCTTCTAAGAAGGCTCGGGAGTCCCCCAGCCTTCTGAGAAGTTCTCTACGCCTTCCCCGAAGACAAACAAGAAAAAACTTCTCAACAGGCGCGAGGGGCCTCTGAGAAGCCCCGCCGCCTTCTGAGAAGGCCTTCTCTAGATCAGAAAACGACATAAACGTAAACTTTTGACTCTCCGCTCGGATTTCTTGGATCCGCGCTGGACCCCCTCCCTGGCGCGGAGCGCGCCAGGGGCGGCGCCGGAGGCGCCGCCGGGGAGGCCCAGCGCGGATCCACGAAATCCGCGCGGAGCGCCAGAAGTTTCTGTTTATAGCGTTTTCCTTCTTCGATTCTCCTTCTCGCTTCCCCCCCCCCTCGCCCTCCGCCGAGAGGACGCTCCACGCGGCGATTCCCCACCTGTGTGCGCGGGCCTCGGCTCTCTCGGCGCCGGCGCTGCTCTCGCAGGGGGCGCGGGCGCCGTTGTCGTCGGTCGTCGTCAGTCGTCGTGGCCAATGTCGTCGATGTCGTCGATCGTCGGTCGGTGTTGCCGCGGCGGCCCGCGGCGACCGCCCTGAGTATACACTGCACCCCCTCCTCCTCCTCCTCCTCCTCTTCCTCCTTCTCCTTCTCCTCCTCCTCCTCCTCCTCCCTTCCTCCAGCTTCCTGGTTCCTCCCTCGCCATTCTCCTCCCTCCCTCCCCCTGGCGCCGGCCTGTGGCTCGACCATGAAACTCCAGGCGATCATCACGAACGCCAGCTGCACGAAGAAGTTCAAGACGTACATCGCGACCATCACCTGGGGAGGGACCTCCCCGGGCCCACCTTGGCCCTCAGACCACAGTGTGCCAACACCCGATCCCAGGCCAGGGAGCTGGATGCACCAAGATCCAGCCAGCGCTGGGCCTGTGAACGCCTGATGGTGGTGTCCCAGATTCCCTCGCGTCGTGAAGAAGATACAGCGCGGGCAGGTGTTTGCCATTTCCGGCCTCTGGGGACCCTTGCCAGGCCCCTGGACCATCAAAAAGTGACCCAGGATGAAAAGCTGGCCATGGGGAAGAGCTCCAGACCTCCAGGGGCCCACGCTGTGAAAAAATCATGACAAGGGGGGTCTGGACTGTGCACGCCTCGTCGTCGTCCTCCTCCTCCTCCTCCTCCTCCTCCTCCTCCTCGTCCTCCTCCTCCTCCTCCTCCTCGTCCTCCTCCTCCTCCTCCTTCTCCTCTTCCTCCTCCCCCTCCCCTTCCTCCTTCTCATCGTCCCAATCCTCCTCCTTAATAGAAAAGCATATGCATAAATACATATACATGTTCGGAGGTCTGGGCAGATTTCTTGGATTCACGCTAGACCCCTCTGGCGCCGCAAGGTGGGCCAAGCGCAGATCCGAGAAACCCACGCGGACATCCAAAAGAGTGTATATGTATACAGTTTGTTCTTCGTCTTCGACTCCTAGAGGCTTCCCAGATGGGGTCGGAGCAGATATGGTCGGAGGATCGCGCCGCATCGGCGATGCATCACCTCTGCATCGGCGATGCATCGGGCAACATCGAGTTGGAGAAAATCAGGCTCCACATCCAGCCACCTCGCCGAGGCCGCGTCGACTTTGCAGCGTTGCCAACTTGCGGCAATCACACACTCGTGTTGGCGGGCATGCTGTGTGAACCCTCTCGGGAGCCCTCGGAGGGAGCCCTCGGGAGCCGAACGGGGCTGGTGTGACCCCGTGTTGGAGAGCGTTTTCGCATGTTTCTCGATTACGGCCGTTACCAGCCCCAGCCGCCCCCCCAAGGTAACGTCCCGATTCGCGTTGACCTCCGAGTTGGCTTTGGTCATTCCGAGGCGTTCCCGAGCGGTGCCAGTGCGAAACGTGACGTTAGCGGCCCCCCGCCCACCTCCCCCCCCTGGTAACGCCTGCTATCGCCTGGGAACGAAAAAAGACGCTCTCTTGGCCCCGTGGCCCAACGGGGCCATGTAAGCCCGTGCTGGCCATGGCCACCGCTCGCTCCGACATAACCCCGTCACGCGAACAGCATGGGCGGCGGCGATATGCGGCGCGATGCTCCGCCCCCAGTCTGCTCGGGCCCCGTCTGGGAGGCCTCCGCATCATGAGAGCTCCGCCCGACCACCGTGGAGACCAGGCTGCCCAGGGGGGCGATGCCCAGGAACAGGCAGCCGTCCCAGACGGACTCGTTCACCTTTTGCGGGGACGGCGCCCCTGCACCGTATACTGCGGGCTCGTGTCGTGACGACCGGCATTGGGTTTAGGAATGAGACGAGGAGGAGTAGGAGGAGGAGGAGGAGGAGGAGGAGGAGGAGGGGGAGAAGGAGCAGGAGGAGGAGGAAGAGGAGGAGGAGGAGGAGGAGCAGGAGGAAGAGAAGGGACGAGCTTTATTCCCCGCCGAGAGAAACAGGGGGGGCAAAACAAAAGACTTACCTGCGTTAACGATGGGCAGTTTCCGAAACAGCAAGTCGTTCAACATCGATCGATTCTCGGTCGATGGTGGTGGGGTCGCCCTGGTCGACACGACGCGAACCGACAGTGCCGTGTTTGGACTCCAACGCGGTATGGTGTATGATTTGTTGAGGGTGAGGATGGGAGCGGGCAAGATGCCCCCACAGCGGGTGCCAGAACGCGGGTGCCGCCAACCACCGAAGGCCAAGGTGAACACATCGTGATAAGGGGCTGGGGAGGCACAACACAAGCGAGAAAGCGGCCGCACTCGAAAGCCGTTTTCTCCCTCGCTCCGCGTGTGGAGCAAGCGCGCACTACGCCGAGGGAGAGGAGACATGGTGTTTCGGCTCCCCAAACCGCCGACGTCGTGATTTGTTCGCAGCGTCGAACCCCAGAGGTATGGACCCCTTCCCCAGGACCAGTTTTTCATCCCGAGTCGTTTTCTGACGGTCCCGAGGTCTGGTAAGGGCCGCCAAAGGCCAAAAAGAGCGAAACAACTCCCGTCTTGATTTTTCACCACGCGAGGGGGTCTGGGTCTGAGGGCCGCCAAAACGCGGCAAACGGTGCGCACGAGTCGTCCGCGGCTCACCTCGTACATGTCCCCGACGTCCAGGCGGTGCGCCGTCAGCACGCCCAGGGGGATCAGGGCGTCCCGCTTGCCCTCCTCGCCCAGCCTTCCGTCGCCCACCTTCGGGACGATGGGAAATGGGTACGGAAAGAGTGGGTACGATGCCCAACAGCAGTTCCTGTTCGTTTTGAACAGGACTCGTTGTCCGCGCCGCCGCGGACGTTGTTCAAAGATAAAAAGCCGCCTGCCCAGCAGCGGGTTCAACAGCGTCCGCTCTCGGTTTTGGACAACATTTGTTGTTGGGAAATGTACCCATTGTTGTCGTACCCATTCCGGGCGTCCAGACACCTGAGCGACGAAAAGAAACGGGTCTTACGCGCGATGGCACAGCGACCCTACGCCGGGGCTCGCGCAGGCTGGCAGCGCGGCGGAAACGAGAGCGCTGACGCGCGACCTTACGCGGGCAGCGTACGCGCGAAGGTCCACGCAGTCGTGCCCGTGTCTCTGCATCGCTCACATGCGGCCAGGGAGGAACTGTGAGATCCTGGCGTCACAACTGTCTTCATACCCGGCGATTTCAACGCATGTCGGGCGCTGGGACCCTTGCGGATCGATCTGGCACGAACAATGCCGCGGGAAGATGGGGTCCAAGGCTCCGGTCGTAACTCTACGCTCTTGCGTCTTTTTCCGTCATGTCAGATCTCAAGGGCTTGGGCAGGCGAGGGCCCCTCTGGGGTCTCAGATTTCGCCGAGGATGGGAGAACAGACAACCGAGTGTTCATAAACTTTCGGGGGCCCGCGCAAATTTCTGGGGTCGGCGCTGGACCCCCTCCACCCACTGCCGCGCGAAGCGCGCCAGGTGTGGCGCCGGAGGCGCCCCCGAGAAATCTGCGCGCACCTCCGAACGTATGTGGTCATGTGATGCTTTTGCTCTTCGACTAAGTGCCGCCCACAGCATCCCAAATCCGCCGACCCTCGCTTGCCGGGGTGGAGGGGCGCGTGAGACATTTGCGTGTCCCCCTCCCCCCTCTTTTTACCCCCCGGCCGCGATCTCCCGGGGTCCAGAGTCCTGCCAGACAGGGGGTGCACGAGCTCCCCGGCTCACCTCCTTGGCCTCGGGAGCCTCCAGATCCACCAACACCGGCCGCCACGGTGCCCAGGGTGCCCTCTAAGATGACTCAAACAGAGCTCCAACGCGCCCGAAAGGCCTCGGGAACGTTCAAGATGGCCTCAAGACGACCCTAAAGGCTTGGAAGACGCCCAAAGAGGGCCCGATAGGACCCACAGCACGGCCTCAGAAATGACAATCATTGATTTCATTTGGTTATTCCCTACCTAGGCTCTGCCTAGAGGGTTCTTACTCTCTTAGCTTAAAGGGGCCGGGCAGTGGAACGCGCCCCGGGCGGTTCCCCCAGTCCCCGCCCCGCGGTTCCCCCAGTCGCGCCCCCTTAGCTTGGCTTAGCTTATCTCGTCTTAGCTTAGCTTGGCTTAGCTTAGCTTGGCTTAGCTTAGCTTAGCTTAGTTTGGCTTACCTTAGCTTAGCTTAGCTTAGCTTAGCCTAGCTCAGCTTAGCCTAATGCAGCTTAGCTTAGCGTAGCATAGCATAGCATGACATAGCATAGCACTGCATAGCATAACATAGCACAGTATTGTATAGCATAGCTTAACATAGCTTAGCATAGCGCCCCCTTAGCTTGGCTTAGCTTATCTCGTCTTAGCTTAGCTTGGCTTAGCTTAGCTCGGTTTAGCTTAGCTTAGCTTGGCTTACCTTAGTTTATCTTAGCTTAGCTTACCTTAATATTAGCTTCGCTGAACTTTAGCATAGCAGAGCACAGCCTAACATAGCATAGCGTAGCATAGCATAGCGCAGTACATCATATCATAGCATAGCCCAGCATAGCATAGCATAGCGCAGCATAGCATAGCATAGCATATCATAGCATAGCATAGCATAGCGCAGCACAGCACAGCATAGCATAGCACAGCGCAGCCCCGCATAGCATAGCATAGCATAGAATAGAATAGCAGCAAGGCAAAGGCAAATTAACAGCAGCAACAGCAAAGCAAAGCACAAGCAACGCAAAGCAACGCACAGCACTCATCGAGCACAGCAAGGATGAGCACGAGCAACGCATAGCATAGCATATCATAGCATAGAATAGCATAGCGCAGCTTAGCATATCATAGCTTAGCATAGCTTAGCATAGCACAGCGCAGCATGACATACCATAGCTTAGCATAGCATAGCATAGCATAGCATTTCATAGCGCAGCATAGCATAGCATAGCATAGCATAGCATAGCGCAGCATAGCATGGCATAGTATAGCATAGCATAACATAGCAACTAATGCTGCTTTCATAGGGGCTTCAATTTCCAGGTAGGGTCGCACTGGGGTAATTGAACTGGGATCGCATTCTCGCCATGTCAAAAACCTTTGAATCCCAAGATGGCCCGAAAGCCCCCCAGATTGTCCCAAGACGGCCGAAGAGGCCCCCAAGAGAGCCTGGAGATAGCCCAAGAGCCCAAAAATTGCCCAACAACAAATCCTTCAGGAGGACCCCAAGAAGGCCCGGGGAGGCCCAAGAGCGGGAACTCGTAAGGGCCCTGGGAGCCATCCCCACAAGATGTGCCCCCAGAGGCCTCCAAAAAAGGATCCAGGGACCCAAAAAAGGATCCCAAGAGGCCGCCCCCGAGGGCTCCAAGAGGCCCCCGAGGGCTCCAAGAGGCCCCCAGGAAGCCACGCCACGGACGCGGAGCAACAGGGGGGACCACCCAGAAGCAGCTACACAGGCAGGTAGCATGACAGAGGCCACAGGCAACGCAACGCATGCAGAATCGGAGGCCGCACAGCTCCACTTCTGGTGGTCGGCGGGATGACGTGAGCCTCTCACGTATCGAAGTGTTTCGGCAGCCGTTTCGGCCAGGGGCCTTTATGGCAGCGCACTGCGAGTGGCTGCAGCAGTCCTCTGCCGAGGGGGCGGGCTCGCTGAGGATCGCTCCCTTGTCGTCGCAGTGCGTCGCGAGGGGAGAGAAGCGCTCGCGGTGGTGCCCGTTCACCTCGGAGAGCCCCCCGACCTTCGCCTCCAGCGCGGCCACGCGTTCAAGCAGCTGCCGCTCCGCGTAGTGGGGCTCGAAGGTCGCGGGGATCCGCGGAGTGGTGTCCAGCGACGAGGCAGCCGGCGTCAAGGGCAGAGCCTGTATCGTGTCCTTGATCGAGTGCTGCCTGAGGCTGAGCTCGTTCATGCCCTGCATGAGGACCTCGATCTGCGTCGACAGCGTCTTCACCTGCCTCTCCTGAGGACGGGGGCGGAAAGAAAGCACGCAAACAGAAACAAAAGCTGCCTTCGGACGCCAGCAGGGGGGTCCTCCGCACTGGCGCCGGACCCCACCTCCACAACCATCCCGGCACGCGAAGCGCGTGCAGCGGTGGGGGCATCTTGGGGGCCTCTCGGGGCCTCTTCGGGGCCTCCTGGGAGCCTCCTGGGAGCTGCTCGGGGCCCAGGGCTCAAGATGCTCGTTCGGGCTCCCGCGTGGGCACTCTCTTGGAGCCGTCTGGGGGCCACCTGGGCCGTCTGGGAGGCCTCTGGGGCCGTCCTGGGGCCCTCTGGGGTCGTCTTGGAGGCCGAGAGCCCCTCGCGGGGGGCTGACCCCTCGGCGGTGGCACGCCCGAGCGTCGCTCGCCTGGCACCTGACGAGACGCTCCGGCTCGCCGGCGCGCCGAGGGGGTCGGCCCCCCCACCCCGACGGGGTCTCGGTGGCGCGCCGTGGCCTTCGTCTCCTCCTCGGCGGTGGGGAGGCCAAGGGCGCACTGCCAGGGGAGCGGGGAGGAGGTCTGACGGCGGGTGGCAGGCTGTGAGCCCTGCGCCCACCCCCCACGATTCCGAAAGGGGTTTCGAGCAGGTCACTGCGCTCGGGAGCTCCCGATCGAAGTGCACCCCCAACCCCCTTGGGAATCGTACGGGGTGGGAGGGGGCTTCCCATGGGACGCACAGAGAAGTAGTAATACTAGATGTCCTCCTTGGAGGCGCGCGTCCGACCCGAACACGTAGTATACCCATATTGTAGTAGATCGTTTCCCAAGCGGTGCGGCCAAAAAGCGCCCGCCACGACGCATATACTATGAGCTTTCTCGGTGCGCGCGTCGCCCCTGGGGGGGCGACGCACACATAGTATTAGTATGTTGGGGTGACGCCGATCACATGTGGCCACCGACTGATGCGAGTGGGGGAGGTGCCCCCAGGGTTTTGAATTCGGGCGCTTGCCCTGGCCTCCGGCCAAGATCTCTGGCCTTGGTGCTCCGTTGCCGGCCCGCGGGCCCCAGGGCTGCCGCCCCGCGGGCCGGGCTTTCGCGCCGCGAAGATCGCCCCGTCGCCGCGGTGTTGATAGAAGTGCCCCTGGCCCAAGGTGCCCCCAGGATTTCCGAGGAGGCCCTCACGGCCTCCAGAACACCCCTCACGAGGCCCAGAGGGCACCAGGGGCTCCAGGATGGAGCGAGAAGCTGGGCACCTCCAGCAACCCCCGACGTCGCCGCGGCACTTTCCTGGGCCAGGCTCTCGCCGCGGATCGTTCTTGGATGGCCACCCCGCCCGGGAGACCGAGGCAGAGGGAAACGCCCGCGGATCGTCCGTCTCCCCGCGACATTTTCCCCAGGGCCAGGTTCTCGGATCGCCGAGACGGGGGGGAAAGCAGCACCGACGCTGAAACAATCACGTCGCGGGAGGCCTGGTGCGAGCGTTTTCTTACCCGGCGTGTCGAAATTAGGCGGAACGGGGGGGAGGAGGGAGAGTGAAAATAAGGAACTGTTTGGAAGCGTTCTTTCTCTGTGTATTTCTCTCTCTCTCTCTCTCTCTCTCTTTCTATCTCTTTCTCTCTCTCTCTCTCTCTCTCTCTCTCTCTCTCCATTTTCTCTCTCTCTCTCTCTCTCTATCTCTCTCTCTCTCTGTCTCCCTCGGTCTCTCTCTCTCTCTCTCTCTCGTTCTCATTGTTTGTCCCTCTCTCTCTCTGTCTCTCTCTCTCTCTCACTCTCTCTCGTTCGCTCTCTCTCTCTCTCTCTCTCTCTTTTTCTCTCTCTCTCTCTCTCTCTCTCTCTCTCTCTCTCTCTCTCTATATATATATATGTATCGCTTTCTCTCTTGCTCGACATGTTGAATTGTTTTGTCTAATATGCAGAATGTGCTCCTTTTATCGGAGGTGAGGGGGTGAGATCGAAGTGGAACGGAGAGCCCCCCTACCGGGAAATCGATTTCGGTTTCGTGTTCGTGCGTGCCGTGCGGGCGAGGCGAAGCTGCGTGGGCGGGCGAAAGAAAGTCTCCTGTGGCTGAGGCGCGGCCGGACCAAATGTCTCCCTTCCGGGCGGCCGGGGGCCCGCGGTGTCCCGCCGGTGTCCCGCTGGTGTCCCGTGTGGCTGAGGCGCGGCCGGACCAAATGTCTCCCTTCTGGGCGGCCGGGGCCCGCGGTGTCCCGCCCGTGTCCCGTCGGTGCCCCGTCGGTGTCCCGATGATGATGATGATGATGATGATGATGATGATGATGATGATGATGATGATGATGATGATGATGATGATGATGATGATGATGGTGCTGATGATGATGATGATGATGATGATGATGATGATGATGGTGTTGATGGTGTCCCGATGATGCTGTTGATGGTGATGCGGATCGATTGTGAGATCGATAGTGAGGTCGAATGTGAGATCGATAGTGAGATCGATAGTGATATCGGTTGCGAGATCGAACATGAAACCTAATGTCAGATCGATTGTGAGATCGGTTGTGATATCGATAGTGAGAGCGATAGTGGTATCGGTAGTGAGATCGACTGTGAGACAGAATGGGAGATCGTTTGTGATACCGATGGTGATATCGATAGTGAAACAAATAGTGAGACCGAATGTGAGATCGATTGTGGGATATATTGTGAGATCGATTGTGAGATCGAGAGTCAGATCGATTGTGAGATCGATCGATTGAGACCGATAATGAGATCGATAGTGAGTTCGATAGTGAGATCGATGATGAGACCGAATGTGAGATCGATTGTGATATCGGTTGTGATATCGATAATGAGATCGATAGTGAGACCGAATGTGATATCGATAATGATATCGAAAGTGCGTTCGATAGTGAGATCGATAGTGATACCGAATGCGAGATCGATTGTGAGATCGATTGTGATACCGATAGTGAGATCGATAGTGAGACCGAATGTGGGATCGATAATGAGATCGATAGTGAGTTGGATAGTGAGATCGATAGTCAGATCGAATGTGAGATAGATTGTGAGATCGATTGTGATATCGATTGTGAGATCAATAGCGAGACCGAATGTGAGATCGATTGTGAGATCGATAGTGACATCGATAGTCCGACCGATTGTGAGATCCATCGGTTGAGATCGATTGTGAGATCGGTAGTGAGTTCGATAGTGAGATCGATCGAGTGCGACGTTGGTCCCTCCCCCACCCTCACCTCCCTATCACCCGAAGGGTGGTCGTATAGGTATCTATATTCGTGTTTCCTGTTGTGTCCGAACCATGGCCGTTATCAATTATATATCTAGCAATCCGCGCGGCCATGCTAAGCAGAAACATCAAGTGGCGTGCGGTGGCCAAATCACAACGAAATCAAGCGAGCAGTGCTCGACGAGCTTCCATTACAAGCGGGCCCACCTCCAATAGGAACTGATTAAGAATGAAGCCAACTGGAAACTCTATGGGGCCACGAAATGCTGTGCTGGGTGGTGGATGACGCATGCGGGCGGTCCCACTGGAGCCTTCGGTGGAGCTCCATATGGGGCCACGGAATGAAAGAGGAGCCGGAGGAGGAGGAAGACGGAAGGAAGGAGGAGGAGGACGCGGGGCGCTGTCTCTTCAAAACGAAGACCCAACACCACAGGATGGGAAAAACAACAAAAATACTGGCGACGGACCCAACCATATGCAGTTGTGAATAACGCGTTGTGGGTGCCGCTTTCGGTGGAGCTCCCTATGGGGCCACGAAGCGCGTGAGAGGCGTGCTGTAATGGGTGGGGGAAACGCACGCGGGCGGTGCCATTGGGTCGATGGGGCTCCCTATGGGGCCACGAAGCGCTGTCCTGGGTGTTGCTCACGCATGCAGGCGGTGCCCCTCGCTGGAGCTCCCGATGAGGCCACGAAGGGGAAACGCATGCGGGCGGTGCCGCTGGGGGCCGTCGGTGGAGCTTCCTACGGGGCCACGAAGCGCTGCACTGGGTGGTGGCCGACGCCGCACGCGGGTGGTGCCAGTGAGGGCTTCGGTGGAGCTCCCTATGGGGTCACTGGAGGGGGGGACGCATGCGGGCGGTGCCACTGGAGCTTTCGGTGGGACTCCCTATGGGCCCACGAAATGCTGTACTGGGTGGGGGGTCGCATGCGGGCAGGCCACTGGAGCTCCCTACGAGGCCACGAAACGTTGTGCTGGGTGGGGGGGACGCATGCTGGCGGTGCCACTGGGGCTTGGTGGGGCTCCCAATCAATGAGGCCGCGACATGCAATACTGGGTGGTGGACGACGCATGCGGGTGGTGCCACTGGGGTCTTTCTGTGGAACTCCTGACGGGGCCACGAAACACTGTACTGGGTGTGGCGGACGCATGTGGCCACCCCCACTGGGGCCTCACGTGGAGCTCCCTATGGGGCCACGACACGTTGTACGGGGTGTGGCGGACGCATGTGGCCACCCCCACTGGGCCGCATGTGGAGCTCCCTATGGGACCACGAAACGCTGTACTGGGTGTGGCGGACACCCCCACTGGGGCCTTACGTGGAGCTTCCTATGGGGACATGAAACGCTGTACTGGGTGTGGCGGGCGCATGTGCCCACCCCCACTGGGGCCTTACGTGGAGCATCCTATGGGGCGACGAAACGCTGTACTGGATGTGGCGGACGCATGTGGCCACCCCCACTGGGCCGCAGGTGGAGCTCCCTATGGGGCCACGAAGCGCTGTACTGGGTGTGGCGGACGCATGTGGCCACCCCCACTAGGGCCCTACGTGGAGCTCCGGATGGGGCCACGAAACGTTGCACTGGGTGTGGCGGACGCATGTGGCCACCCCCTGTGGGGCCGCAGGTGGAATCCCCTATGGGGCCACGAAACGCTGTACTGGGTGTAGCGGACGCATATGGCCACGTGGAGCTACCTATGCGGCCACGCGACGCTGTACTGAGTGTGGCGGACGCATGTGGCCACCCCCACTGGGGCCGCAGATGGAGCCACCCATGGCGGCACGAAACGCTGTAGGCGTGGCGGACGCATGTGGCCACCCCCACTGGGGCCTCACGTGAAGCTCCCGATGGGGCCCCAAAAACGCTGTACCGGGTGTGGCGGACGCACGTGGCCACCCTCACTGGGGGAGGGGCGAGGAGGAAGGAACGCGGGGACCGTCTCTTCAAAACGATGACCCAACATCACGGGATGGTTTGGAGAAATACGTCGCACCTTCCATTTTCATACATATATAGACATATATATAGAGAGAGAGAGAGAGATTCGGGGGCGGGGCGGGCGCGAGAAAACTGATCCTGGCGAAGGACCCAACCATATGCAATGTGACTAACGCGTTGTGGGTGCCGTTTTCGGTGGAGCTCCCGATGGGGCCACGAAGCGCGTGAGGGGCGTGCCGTACTGGGTGGAGGGGGGGGCGCATGCGGGCGGTGCCACTGGGGTTTTCCTGTGGAGACCCCTGTGGGACCACGAAACGCTGTACTGGGTGGTGGCCGACGCATGCGGGCAGTACCCCTCGCTGGAGCTCCCGATGAAACCACGAAGCGCTGTACTAGTTGGGGGAAACGCATGCGGGCGGTGCCGTTGGGGTCTGTCTGTGGAGCTCCCTACGGGGCCACGAAACGCTGCACTGGGTGGTAGCCGACGCATGCGGGCGGTGCCACTGCCAGTGGCACCGCCCGCATGCGTCGGCCACTGGGGCCTTCTGTGGAGCTCCCTATGGCGCCACGGGGGCCTTCGGAGGAGCGCCCGATGGGCCCACGAAACGCTGTACTGGGTGGTGGGTGGCGCATGCGGATGGTGCCACTGGGGCCGTCGGTGGAGCTCCCTATGGGCCCACGAAACGCTGTACTGGGTTGGGGGTCGCATGCGGGCGGACCACTTGCATTTGAGCTCCCTACGGGGCCACGAAACGCTGTACTGCGTGGGGGGAAACATGCGGGCGGTGCCACTGGAGCTTGGTGGAGCTTCCAATCAATGGGGCCGCGAAATGCTGTACTGGGTGGTGGACGAGGCATGCGGGCGGTGCCACTGAGGTCTTTCTGTGGAGCTCCTTACGGGGCCACGAAACGCTGTACTGGGTGGTGGCTGACGCATGCGGGCGGTGCCACTGGGGCCTTCTGTGGAGCCCCCTGTGGGGCCACGAAACGCTGTGCTGGGTGGTGGCTGACGCATTCGGGCGGTGCCACTGGGGCCTTCGGTGGAGCGCCCGATGGGCCAGCGAAACGCTGTCCTGGGTGGTGGCTGACGCATGCGGGCGGTGCCACTGGGGTCGTCGGTGGGGCTCCCGATGGGGTCACGAAAAGCTGTGCTGGGTGGTGGCTGGCGCATGCGAGCGGTCCCATTGGGATCTTCGGTGGAGCTCCACATGGGGCCACGAAACGCTGTACTGGGTGGTGGCTGACGCATGCGGGCGGTGCCACTGGGGTCGTCGGTGGGTCTCCCGATGGGGTCACGAAAAGCTGTGCTGGGTGGTGGCTGGCGCATGCGAGCGGTCCCGTTAGGATCTTCGGTGGAGCTCCACATGGGGCCACGAAACGCTGTACCGGGTGGTGGCGGACGCATGCGGGCGGTGCCAGGTGGGGCCACGAAACGGTGTATTGGGTGTGGCGGACGCGTGTGGCCACCCCCACTGGGGCCGCAGGTGGAGTTCCCTATGGAGCCCCAAAAACGCTTCACTGGGTGTGGCGGACGCATGTGGCCACCCCCACGGGGGCTTTACGTGGGGTCCCCTATGGGGCCCCAAAAACGCTGTACTGGGTGTGGCGGACGGATGCGGCCACCCCCAATGAGGCCTTGGGTGGAGCTCCCTATGGGGCCACGAAGCGCTGTACTAGGTGTGGCGGACGCATGTGGCCACCCCCACTGGGGCCTTACATGGAGGCCCCTAGGGGGGCCACAAATCGCTGTACTGGGTGTGGCGGACGTATGTGGCCACCCCCACTGGTGCCGCAGGTGGAGCTCCTTACGGGACCACGAAGCGCTGTACTGGGTGTGGCGGACGCATGTGGCCACCCCCAGCGGGGCCCTTACGTGGAACTTCCTGTGGGGCCACGAAACGCTGTACTGGGTGTGGCGGACGCATGTGGCCACCCCCAGCGGGGCCCTTACGTGGAGTTCCCCATGGGGCCACGAAACGCTGTACTGGGTGTGGCGGACGCATGTGGCCGCCCCCTGTGAGGCCTTCCGTGGAGTTCCCCATGGGGCCACGAAACGCTGTACTGGGTGTGGCGGACGCATGTGGCCACCCCCTGTGGGGCCTTACGTGGACTTCCCTATGGGGCCACGAAGCGCTGTACTGGGTGTGGCGGACGCGTGTGGCCACCCCAACTGGGGCCTCAGGTGGAACTCCCGTTGGGGCCACGAAACGATGTGCTGGGTGTGGCGGACGGAGCTCCCTATGTGGCCACGAAACGTGTGAGGGGTGTGCCGAAACGGATGTGGGTGACGCATGCGGGCGTTGGGGGGAAGGGCGAGGACGGAGGAATGCGGGGACCGTTCTATCCAAAACGATGACCCAACATCACAGGATGCTTGGGAAAACTGAGGGGCGATGGTGTTCTGTGGTTTGTTTTTTGTTCCTGGGGTCCAACACTAGTTCTGGCTTGCTTTCGAGAGAATTCAGTTTTTGTTGGCGGTTTGCACATTGCCGTCGACTGTGTATGTTGCAAGTTGAATCCCTTTGCGCCGCTTGCCACTAGGATCATATGATTATACCACGAAATTAGGTACGACGAAGAAGATGAGAGGGAAACCAAACATGAAGGAAACAATACCGTGGCGAAAAACTCAACCATGCGTCATTGTGAACACCGCGTTGTGGGTACCGCTTTCGGTGGAGCTCCATATGGGGCCACGAACCGTGTGAGGGGTGTGCCAACATGGGTGGCGGGCGCATGCGCTGCGCCACTGGGGCATTCGGTGGAGCTCCCTGTGGGGCCACGAACCGTGTGAGGGGTGTGCCACAATAGGTGGCGGTCCCCCCATGCGGACCCTGCCACTAAGGATTTCGGTGGAGCTCCCTGTGGGGCCACGAACCGTGTGAGGGGTGTGCCAAAATGAGTGGCGGTCACCGCATGCAGACCCTGCCCCTGGGGCCTTCGGTGGAGCTCCCTGTGGGGCCACGAACCGTGTGAGGGGTATACCGGAATGGGTTGCGGTCCCTGCATGCGGACCCTGCCCCTGGGGCCTTCGGTGGAGCTCCCTGTGGGGCCACGAACCGTGTGAGGAGTAGGCCGAAATGGGTGGCGGTCCCCGCATGCGGACCCTGCCGCTGTGGACTTCGATGGAGCTCCCTGTGGAGCCACGATCCTCGTGAGGGGTGTGCCAGAATGGGTGGCGGTCCC
>CAUYUJ010017785.1:137246-154746 GCA_963575745.1 Prorocentrum cordatum
CTTGAAATAACATGCCAGGGATACCCCATGCTGTTGAAATAGATCGGTGCTAAGGCCAGAAGTATACCCTCAGCTGCCCCAAGGTATAACCACCTCCATAACACACCTCGGCAAGATTGCACGCACATTCACATATGATAGGTACCAGCAGCTTTCTAATGATCCATACTTGGAACTTGCAAGAGAACATCGCGCACTATGGAATAGCATTTACTGGAGCATTCCAGAGCCAGTGACGTGGACCCCCTGGGCACCTCGTCCCCTTCCCCTGGGGCGGGCTCTTCTCGGCGGCGAGCGAGGGGGGGGAAGCGCGAAAGAGGAAACCTTCTCAGAAGGCCTTCTCCTGTTCCCTGGCCTTCTGGAAGGTTTTCTGAGCCTTCCCCGAAGACAGAGGAAACTTCTCAGAAGGCGCGAGGGCTTCTGAGAAGCCCCGCCGCCTTCTAAGAAGGCCTTCTCCTCCTCATTTCCCCCCCTCACCAGACCTCCGACGTCTTGATTTTTTCACAACGTCGACCCCCAGAGGTCTGGACCCCTTCCCTGGGACCGGCTTTTTGTCCCGAGTCGTTTTTCGACGGTCCCGAGGCCCGGCGAGGGCCCCGGAAGGCTGAAAATATCTGAGAACCTCCCGCCGTGATTTTTCCACAACGCGAGGTGGTCAAGGGTCGCTCGCCGCCGATTCTCGCCCCGAGCCGTTCTCGGACTGTCCCGGGGGGCGGGACGCGGCCCCCCGAGGCCGAAGACAGCGCGGACGGCCACGGGCCTGCACGGCTCTGGCGATGCGACGCCCAGGATCCGGCGGGGGGGGCGGCGAGACCGGGGCAGACGAGAGGGAGGGAGAGCGGACGGCAGTGAAGTCCAGAGACCTCCCAGATGGGGTCCGATTAGATGGGGTCCGAGGATCTCGCCGCACCGCCGACACGTCGGCGGTGCATCGGCGATGCACTGGCGACGTCAGCGATGCGCCGGCGACGTCGGCGTGGACAAAAATCTGACCCCACATCGGCCCGCATCGCTGGTGCATCGCCGATGCATCGACGATGCGTCACGATCCTCCGACCCAATCTGCTCCGACTCCATCTGGGAGGCCTAGAATGTCAGGATACGGTTGCCTCAAGTTGCGTTCCAGGAGTTACGGGCATGTCTGGCAGTCCTCGTCTCTGCAGCCCGTGCGGAAACACAGAACACCCAGGAAATCCTGGAGATCGTCAAGCGTATCATTCTCATGGCGTCTTGCTTCACTGCGGAGGAGGGGAGGGCGCGGAGGAGGGCGGATTCCGAGCGCGGGTCCGGCCTCGCGAGCTCCTCCAGCCTCACGCTGGCGAAGCGCAACCTCAGGGGGATCACGGCGGGGAAGCCACAACGGGGCCAGGCGCTGCGCACCGACCCGATTCTGTCAGACGGCCGACTCGACGCTGTCGCAACTTGGTTGGAACCGTCTTCGGTCTGAGAGGCTGAACGGCCAGTTGTCCAAAGCAGGATCCGAAAGCCGAGCCAGGCTCGAAGAGGCGTGCCATGCCTCGGAAGTGTGTGTTAGTCGCCCTACGTCGCCCTACTATGGAGGGTTGCATCCGCCATCGCGCCTCTGGTACGAAGTGGAGTACCCCAAGGCTCACAACTGAGGTGCCGCTGCTGCCGTCTTGGGCGCCCCTTAGACCGTCATGGGGGATTCTTGACCAGTCTTGGGGCCCTGTTGAACCGTCTTGAAGACTCCTTGCGCCGAAATGGTTGCTGTGGCGATCCAAAGAAGCGAACATGCTAAACACACCAGTTTTCCTCCAAGAATGAAACGATTTGAGCCTCCTGGCGCTCTCTTCAGGGGCTTCTTAGAGCGCCTTTGGGGCGTGTTTGGGGCCTCTTGGCTTTTCTTGCGGCGATATTGGGGCGTCTTCGAGCGCTCTCTAGGCGTCTTCGAGGCCTCTTGGGCTGTCTGGAGGCGATCCTGGGAGCCCTTGGAATGCTCTCGGGCGGTGTCGAAAGCCATCGAAACGATACGTGTATAGATTTAGGTATGCATACACATCTACATACATATATATATATATACATATACATATATATATATACATACATACATACATACATACATACATACATACATACATACATACATACATACATACATACATACATACATATATACATACATACATACATACATACATACATACATACATACATACATACATACATACATACATACATACATACACAAGGCTCCATTGGCGCTTCGCGCCATGCCCCTTGTTCCTTGAAGTTTTGGAATGGTTGGCCCGTGGTGTCATCCGTTTTTTCCATTTTAGCCGCGGTCCGCTGGTTCGTACTTCGGAGAAGCACAGGAAGAGCAGAAAGGAGGACAATCAACCTGGGACGGGCCAAAACTGCGAGTTGGATGCTCCTCCTCCTCATTCTCCTCCTCCGCTGAAGCCAATGGAAAATTAACGAGTTGGAAGCTTTTTGGAGCTTCGCCAGAGCTCCCCAGGGAGCCTCCCGAAGCTCTTTGGAGCTCTCTTGGGGCCTCCTTGGGCCCTTTCGGGGCGGCAGGCTCGTATTTTCAGTTATCTGGTCCTCCCTGGGGCCCTTCTTTGGGCCGTCTCGGAGCTCTCGTGGGCCGTCTTGGACCGTCTTGGGGCGCGTCTTGGACCGTCTTGGGGCTTTTCAGGAGGCTCTGGGAGCCCCTTGGGCCGTTGTGGAGCGGTTTGGGGGGCTTCTTGGGCAGTCCTGCAACGTGGGAAACCCGAAAAAGCGAGGACGCTGAAAACATTGAAAAACTAATGGGAAAGTAACATGTTTGAATGTTTTTGGAGCCCCACCGATTTAGCCGCGGTCCGCCGGTTCGTACTTCGGAGAAGCGCAGGAAGAGCAGAAAGGGGGACAATCAACCTGGGACGGGCCAAAACTGCGAGTTGGATGCTCCTCCTCCTCCTCATCCTCCTCCTCCTTCTTCTCCTCCTCTGCTGAAGCCAATGGAAAGTTAACGAGTTGGAAGCTTTTTGGAGCTTCGCCAGAGCTCCCCAGGGAGCCTCCCGAAGCTCTTTGGAGCTCTCTTGGGGCCTCCTTGGGCCCTTTCGGGGCGGCAGGCTCGTATTTTCAGTTATCTGGTCCTCCCTGGGGCCCTTCTTTGGGCCGTCTCGGAGCTCTCGTGGGCCGTCTTAGACCGTCTTGGGGCGCGTCTTGGACCGTCTTGGGGCTTTTCAGGAGGCTCTGGGAGCCCCTTGGGCCGTTGTGGAGCGGTTTGGGGGGCTTCATGGGCAGTCCTGCAACGTGGGAAACCCGAAAAAGCGAGGACGCTGAAAACATTGAAAAACTAATGGGGAAGTAACATGTTTGAATGTTTTTGGAGCCTCACCGAAACGTCTTAGGGGGCCTCCCGAGGCCCTTTGGAGCTCTCTTGGGGCTTCCTTGGGCTCTTTCGGGGCGGGAGGCTCGTATTTTCAGATCGTGGTCCCTCCTAGGGCTCCTCTTTGGGCCGTCTTGGAACGTTCGTGGGCCATCTCGGACGCGTCTTGGGCCGTCTTGGGGCTTTCTCAGAGCGCTCTGGGAGCCTCTTGGGCCGTTGTGGGGCGGTTTTGGAAGCTTCTTGGGCGGTCTTGGAGCGTCGGACACCCGAAAAAGCGAGGACGCTGAAAACATTGAAAAACCATGGAAAAGCAACAATTTGGGATGTTTTTGGAGCCTCACCGGAGCTACTTAGGAGGCTTCCCGAGGCCCTGTGGAGCTCTCTTGGGGCCTCCTTGGGCCTTCTCGGGGCGGGACGCTCGTATTTTCAGTTCGTGGTCCCCCCTGGGGCCCCTTTTTGGGCTGTCCTGGAGCGTTCGTGGGCCATCTCGGGCGCGTCTTGGACCGTCTTGGGGCGCTCTCAGCGCGCTCTGGGAGCTTCTTAGGCCGTCTTGGATCGGTTTTGGGAGCTTCTTGGGCGGTCCGGGAGCGTCGGGAACCCGAAAAAGCGAGAACGCCAAACACATTGAAAAACCAATGGAAATTCAATGATCCCCCTTTGAGAACGGTCTTGGGTCTCTCGCGGAGGGTCTTCAAGGCTACCCGGGTGCTATCCTGGACTGTCTTGGGTGTCTCTGTGGGCTTGCGCCGACCGATTTGGCACTGCCGCCCGCCTGCGCGCACGCATTGGAAAGGATTTTCGGCCGCCCCCGTGGCACGGATCCAGGGGGTCCCGTTTCGGGGGGGGGGGTCCGCACCCCCGGAATTACAAAAATATAGAAAAGGGAACATATATATATATATATATGTATATATATATATGTGTACACACACGCGCACGTATGCAAGCACAAAAACAAACGTATGCAGATGTGTTGTCATATATATATATATATGTGTGTGTGTGTGTCTGTGCATGTATATTCATATGTAAATGGACTCATGCATGTACGTATACGCATGAATGTGTATATAAACATGTATATACGTATAGTATGTGTGTACGCGTGTATGTGTGTATGTATGTATGTATGTATGTATGTATGTATGTATGCATGTGTGTAGTTTACGTGTATGTATGTATATGTATATGTATATGTATATGTATATGTATATGTATATGTATATGTATATGTATATGTATATGTCTATGTATATGTATATGTATATGTATGTGTATATGTATATGTATATGTGTATGTATATGTATATGTGTATGTGCGTATGTGTGTATGTGTGTATGTGTGTATGTGTATGTGTGTATGTGTATGTGTATGTGTAGGTGTAGGTGTGTAGGTGCGTATGTGTGTATGTGTGTATGTGTGTATGTGTGTATGTGTGTATGTGTGTATGTGTATGTGTATGTGTATGTGTATGTGTATGTGTATGTGTATGTGTATGTGTATGTGTATGTGTATGTGTATGTATGAATGTATGTGTAGATGCATGTATGTATGTATGTCTGTATGTGTGTATGCATGTGTGGCGGTATGTACGTACGTATGTGTGTGTATGCATGTATGCACGTGTGCATGCATATGCATATGTGCGAACGCCTGGTCCCATCGTGTGAGCCCGGACCCCCGAAATCGGTGTCCCATCGTGGCCCCGCATCGTGGTCCCCCTATCAGGGTCTTCTGCTGGCAGGGTGCCGTTGGTTCTCTTCTGACATGGAAGACCGCCAGCTTCCACCCCATCGTCAATCAGCCTGGCGAAATGCTGGCAGGCTGGCTCCGCACAGAAGACAGGCAATAGCGTACGATCCGCTGGCACCCCCTTATGGGGCCATGAGGCTGCGAGGACTGGGTGATCCATGTCCCTGCAACGGTTCCAGTTCCCAAGCTGTAAGTATCCAGAGTCCCTGTTCTAGTTCCACAGTTGTAATGAATGAAGGCCGCTCGAGGGGGCGAGGCCGAAAAGGAACAACTAACCAGGCCAGGATGGACATGATGGGGTTCTCAGAATTTCCCTGGGTTGCCCTGAGAAGCGCAAAATACCTCGAATTCGCGCGCCCCAAGCAACGATGCCTAATCCATTACACCACAATTTCGCCCCCGAGGCAACAATCCTTTATACATTACACCATGCCCACGCTCCCCAAGCCACAAGCCCTTGTGAGTTACGCCGTGCTCGCGCTCCACAGATCAGAATCCCTTGCGGGTTACTACGGGATCGCGCCCACGAGACCACAATCCCTTGTACGTTATTCGCGCTCCCGAGGCCACGATCCCTTTCAAATTACGCTAGACACGCGCTCTCCAAGCCACCATCTGTCGACAACTACGCCAGGCTCGCGCTCCCGAGGCCACAACCCCTCAAGATTTACAAGAAAGCCGCGCCCCCGAAGCCACAATCATCAGCACGCTACAACGCCCTGGCGTCCCCGAAGACAGACTGCCTGGACAATTTCGCCATGCTCGCGTTCCCCAAGCTGTAGTCCTGTAGATTGCATCCGGTTCGCGCTCCCGGGGCCACAACCCCGGCAGCTTACTACAAGTTCGAGCCTTCGAAGCCACAATCCCCTGTAATCCAAATACTACGCGCTGGCGCTCGGCGCACGATCCCTCCTCACGGAGGCCCTCCAGATGCGCCACCACTCTCCAAAGCAGACAAGCTGCAACATGCTCTGTATTGGAATGTGTTCGGGGGGCGCTTTTCGGCAACCCCCCCTTCGTTTCCTGATTTTTCGGCCCTGGGCTCGAGGCCACGAATCCTCGTAAACAGAAATATCTAGGTTTAGGTCGGGCCTGTCCCCCTACAGGCGGATTTTGGATGAAAAATTAAAAATACCCCAAAGTACTCAAGACAATCGCATAAATGGTCAAAAAATAATCCCCTGACTATTTTTGGAGTATTTCTGAATATTCCCCCTGTAGGGGGACAGGCCCGACTTAATCCAGGCGTGCGCGCCCCCGAAGCCTCGAACCCCCGTGGATCGCAGTGGAAGCGCGCTCCCGAGGCCACCACCCCTTTCTGGTTACTACAGACGCGCGCAGCTGGCCGGCCAGCAGAGAGCCAAAATCGATGGCCCATGACGACTTCAGGCAGCAATCGAAGGGGCCCTGGGACACACAAATGAACAGACACAAATAACCGGATTCCCCATATATTTTATATCTTCTGGGTTTTTGCCTTCCCCCCCACTTCCCATATTTTCCTGCATTTTCTGGGGATCGACGATTAATTGTGTCTGTGTGTTTTTCCCCTCCTGAGTTATTACAGACGCGCGCAGCCAGCCAGCCAGCAGAGAGCCAAAATCGATGGCCAATGACGACTTCAGGCAGCAAGCCAATCGGCCGAGCTGCCAGCCAGGCAGCCGACAAGAAACCCAGCCACCCCACCAACCGAGCGTGGCCGCGCAAGCAATCTGACGGGGACCGGCGGCGAAGGGCGAAGCTTTCTCAGATGCCCCTGTCCCACGCGCGGTGCCCTCAGCAGACGGCCCGAGACACCCGTCGACGAGCACGCGGGTCGCCCCGAGCATGCACCGATCGCCGGGCCACTCTTCGCCCGCACGTGCGACGCCCTCCCGAGGAGCGGCCAGCGGTGCACCGCCGGTGTCCTCGACATCTCCATGCGTTGGGGGCCCCCAAACGGGGTGGTGACCACACCGTGCGGTGAGTCGGTGGGGATTCGGGGTCACCGCACGGTTTTGGGACTCGGGTCGTTCTCTGAGGATGTCTCGGGCGACAGGGGCATCCGAGGTCCCAAAACCGTGCGTTGACGGACCGTGCGGTGAGGTCTTGGGGGATTTCGAGGTCACCGCACGGTCTGTCACCGCACCGTTTTTGGACCTCAAATCATGCGACTCCGCGGGCCCACCGGGGCCCAAACATTCCGCAGCCCTGGCTCCTCCTCCTCCTCCGAGGCGCCTCTCTGCGCTCACGCCGGCCTCCTTCGCGCCCTTGAGCGCACTCTCCAGCCGCGCACGGCCGCCGGGGCCGATCCCCTTCGAGGCCTCTCTCGGGCGGGGGGGGGGCGCGCGGGCGAAATGAAGAAGGGAGGAGGAGGAGGAGGAGGAGGAGGAGGAGGAGGAGGAGGAAGAAGACCAGTGCAAACCCAAGACCCATCAACGATGTCGCAATCAACATTCCCTCCAAGTTCCCTCTTCATAGGTCCTTGTAAAAAATGTGTCCCTCCATTTCCTTTCCTCCTGCTCCCTGCCTGCAGTCTCTGCCTGGCCCCTCTTCCGCCTGCCCGCCCGCCCCGCCAACCCTGGCCTCCCGCCTGCGCGTTCGTCGTCGTCTGCCTGCGTCTCCCCTCCTCGCCCCCTTCCGCCGGGCAGCACAGCCTGCCCTGGACCAGCGTGGCGGCGTGTGTGAAGGGGCCCTGGGACCCACAAATAAACATACACTAATAAGAGGATTCCCCATATGTTTCATATTTTCTAGGTTTTTGTCCTCCCCCCCACTCCCCATATTTCCCCATATTGTGTCTGTGTGCTTCTTTCCCTCCTGAGTGTGGGGCTTCAGCCGACGGCAGCTTCAGAGGCATCCGCGACGGGCGCCAGAACAGCTCGGGGCCGCGGGCCTCGCGAAGCTCGGCCTCGGCCGCGGCGGCCTGGTCCTGCCAGCCGCGGCGCCGCGCGAGCTCCCGGTCCGCCGCGAGCGTGTCCAGGCCGAGGCGCCGAGCCTCGCAGCAGTGCGTCAGGGCGGCCGCCAGGCAGTGGCCAAGTCGTCGGCGTCGGCGTCGTCGTCGTCGTCGTGGGCGTCGGCGTGGGCGTCGGCGTCGTCGTCGTCGTCGTGGGCGTCGGCGTGGGCGTGGACGTCGGCGTCGGCGTCGGCGTCGTCGTCGTCGTCGGCGTGGGCGTCGGCGTCGGCGTCGGCGTCGGCGTCGGCGTCGGCGTCGTCGGCGTCGTCGGCGTCGTCGTCGGCGTCGCGCCGAAGCGTGGTGGGCCAGAACAGGCGGCGCGACACGCTAGGGCAAAGTTCCTGGCCGTACACACCCACAACGACCCTGGCCAGGCTCCCCTTGGGCCCAGGATCGGTGCGTGCGCCCACATGGCCTGGGCAGGAAGGCATACACACTGGAGAGAAGAGAGAGAGAGAGACAGAAAAGCAGGAGACAGAGAGGGAGAACAAGAAAGAGAGAGAGAGAGAGAGAGCGAGATAGAGGGAGGTCGACAGAGAGAGGCAGAGCGAGAGAGAGAGAGAGAGAAAGACGATCCTGGGCCCAAGATATCGACCTAGCCAGGACCAGTCTAGGTACAGTTGGTGCCCAGCTGCCAAGTGTTGCCCTCGACCCTCCGAAGGAAAAAGTGGTGGAGGTTCTCGGAGGTGTGTGTCCCTTGCCAGGACTCCAGAAGCCTCCGGAAGCCTCCTGGGACCTCCCAGGACCTCGATGGGACCTCCAGGGGTGAGGTTCCAGGGCGGCAGGGCGGCAGCAAAACTTGCCACGTCCGTCTGAGAAGCCTCCTCCACCTCCCCCCTCTAAGCCCGTGTCGCACTCGTCTTTCCAGCGTGGCGGTTCCCGCAACGAAGAGGAGTGCCTGCGGAAACGATGCGAGGAGGAAATTTGAGATGGGAGGGTGTACTCCTGAAGCGCTGATGCAGCTGGGGTTTACTCTGGCCATCCTCCTACTCCTACTCCACATGCTCCTCCTCCTCCTCCTCCTCCTCCTCCTTCTCACCCTCCTGATCATCATCAGTATCATTACCATCATCAGCAGCAGCATCATCATCATCGTCATCATCAGCCGCAACAGTAGCATCATCATCATCATCATCAGCATCATCATCATCGGCATCACCACCGCCACCGCAACCACCGCCAACATCATCGTCATCATCATCATCATCATAATCATCATCATCATCACCATCATCATCATCATCATCATCATCATCATCATCATCCAAATCGTAATCACCATCATCATCCAGCATCATCATCATCATCCTCATCATCATCCACATTACCATCATCACACAGCATCAGCATCGTCGCAATCATCCTCCTCATCACCAGCATCATCACCATAACCAGCATAATCATCGTCATCATCAGCATCATCAGCATCACCATCATCATCGTCATCATCATCGGCATCACCATTACCATCATTCAACATCAGAATCAGCATCATCAGCATCACCATCGTGATCATCATCATACTGAACATCGTCATCATCGCCATCATCATTCGCATCATCAACCGCAGCAGCAACAGTACCATCAGAAGCACCATAATCGTGACCAGCGACATCGCCTCCATCGTCTTACTCGTCATCGTCATCATCAGCATTGTCATCGTCGTCGTCATCGCCATCAGCATCATTGTCAGCTTCATAATCGTCATCAGCGGCATCGTGTCAATGATCAGCATCACAATAATGGCAAGCCTCATGCTTATGAACAGCATTATCATCAGCATCATCATCGTCGTCATCGTCATCAGCATCGTCATCATCAGCTTCGTCAGCATCATCATCACCTCCATCATCATCATCATCATCATCATCATCATCATCATCATCATCATCATCATCACCATCATTACCATGGAACATCATGCTCATCCTCATCATCATCGCCACCGCAAACACCACCGCAATTATCAGCATCAGCATCATCATCATCAGCATCAACATCATCATCATCATCATCATCATCATCATCCAACTCCTCCTCCACCTCCTCCTCTTCCTCCTCCGCACCCTCCTGATCTTCATCGTCATCATCATCAGCAGCAGCATCATCATTATCAGCACCATCATCGTCACCAGCATCATCATCCGGCATCACAAGCATCAGCATCGTCAGCAGCATCGCCATAACTACCCTCCTCCTCCTCAGCATCGTCAGCATCAGCATCAGCATCATCATCATCATCATCATCAGCATCGTCATCATCATTGTCATCATCTTCACAATCATCGCCATCATCATCATCATCATCATCATCATCATCATGACACCGTCCTGGACATCGTCATCATCGCCATCATTATCCGCAGCATCAGCCGAAACAGCAACAGCACCATCAGCAGCACCATACTCATCTCCATCGACATCGCCGTCATCGTCTTACTCATCCTCGTCATCATCATCGTCACCGTCGGAATCATCGTCACCAACAGCGTTATTACCTTCATGATCGTCATTATCGGCATCATGTCAATGACCGGCATCAATAAAATCGTGCGCCTTCTGTCTATCAACATCCTCATCATCCTCATCCTCATCATCGTCATCATCGTCGACATCGTCATCATCATCAGTATCAGCATCATCATCACCACCATCACCATAATTACCATCATCATCGTCATCCTCATCATCATCGTCATCATCAGCAGCATCATCGCCCTAAACATCGACATCATCGACATCGTCGCTCGCATCATCACCATCATCACCATCAGCATCATCATCAGCATCATCGCCATCATCGTCATCATCAGCCGCAGTATCATCATCAGCAGTATCAACATCATCAACAGCATCGTCGCCAGCGACATCATCGCCATCGACATTCGAGGCATCACCATCATCATCAGCATCATCAGCATCATCATCATCCGTATCTTCATCAGCATCAGCAACAGCATCAACATCATCGTCATCGTGATCGTCATCGTCAGCATCAGCGTCATAATCATGAGCAGCAGCAGCATCATCATCCTGAACATCGTCCTCATCGCCATCGTCATTCGCATCATTACCATCATCACCAGCAGCACCATCATCATCAGCATCATCATCAGCAGCATGAGCATCAGCATCATCATCTTCACCATCATGATCCTGAGCATCGTCATCATCGTCATCATCAGTCGCATATTCAAACGCAGCAGCAACAGCATCATCAGCAGCACCAGAATCATCCCCCGCAGCATCGCCTTCATCGCCTTACTCGTCGTCATCATCATCATCATCAGCATCAGCATCAGCATCAGCATTATCATCATCAGCAGCAGCATCAACATCATCGTCATCGTGATCGTCATCGTCATCGACATCAGCAGCAGTGTCATCTTCACAATCGTCATCAGCGGCATCATGTCAATGATCAGCATCATCATAATCACAAGCCTCATGATTAGCATCATCATCATAATCGTCGTCAGCATCATCACCATCATCATGATGAACATCATCATTATCATCCTCATCACCATCAGCATCAGCATCATTATCGTCATCATCATCAGCATCATCAGCATCAGCATCCTCGCAGAGATATCATCATCATCATCATCATCATCATCATCATCATCATCATCATCATCATCATCATCGTCACCGTCGTCATCATCAGTATCACCATCATCGTCCTCCTCATCATCATCACCACCATCATCGTGATTACTCTCATCCTCTTCCTCGCCATCGTCTGAATCAGCCTCATTCGAATCATCATCCAAATGTTCATCTCCACCCTCCATGCAGGGAGGGAGGCAGGCATCATCATCAAAGTCCTCCTCCTCATCGTCCACATCACTCCAAGCAAGAAGGAGGGGCGTCCTCCTCCACGGCCTCCGACAGCGCCTCCAAGTCGCGGTCCGGGCGGCCCCCTCCTGGTCGCTGCCCGGCTGCCTCCCGCAGCCGCTGCTCCACCGCGCGACGGGCCTCCTGTACGCCCCGCCGCCGCGAGCCTCGTCGTCGTCGTCGCCGTCGGCCAAGCTTTGCCCTCCGAGGGGGAGGAGAAGCAGCCCGAGGAGGAAGAAGAGGAGGAGGGGGAGGAGGAGGAGGAGGAGGAGAAGGAGGAGGAGGGGGGGGCAGGAGGAGGAGCAGGAGGAGGAGAAGGAGGAGGAGGAGGAGGAGGAAGCAAGGAGGAGGAGGAGGAGGAGGAGGAGAAGGAGGAGGAGGAGGGGGGGGAGCCTGAGGAGGATTTCCTTGGAGGCCCGACGGCAGAACGTAACATGCGCACTCAAAGCAAACGTGCGGCTGCAGCAGCCGCAGCTTCCTCTTAGCCCGAACACGGGCAACCAGCGCCTGCATCCCAGGAGATTGGATGAGGCGCGTGGCCGAGGTGGCAAGCCGCAGCGCAGGACGCGCTGCCTCCCGCAGCACCTCCTGCTCCGAGCCTCGGCCAGAAAAGGAGCCCTCGGCAGAGATCGTGCCGCCGAGCCTATCGTGCGGAAAACGACCCTGGTTTATAAGGGCAACTGCGGATCTGCCACTGCGCCCAGGAACGCCAGGGAAATGACCACCAAATTAAAAGCATGTCTGGCTGGCGTAAGACCCGCAACGAGAACAACCATGAGTGGCAAACCTCCTGGCGTCAGCACGCTGGCCGCACAGAGGAGGTGTCCATGCTCGCTCTCAGCGCCCTCGAGGCGCTTCAGCGCAGTGCTAAGGCCAGGACACTGGAATATCGGCCGCTGGTCGCCATATGAAACTTTAAAACATCGCGAGGATCGAGCGGCAGCTTGCAAACCGTCAGTTTCGAGAGAAACCCAGTCGTGCCACTGATGGGCTCGCAGGGTCATGGACCTAGATCCTGAGGGGTCCCGGCGAAAAACAGGTTTCGGGTACAGCGAGAGAACCGCCGCGAACATCGAAACGAGTCTCTTGATCCTGCCTACGACCACATCAAGCTGAGCGAGGTATTACTCAGGCTTGCTAGGGTGCATGGACATCGCGAATTGAGCCTGCCGATCCGCATCCTGACTCATCAGGGCGATCTTCTTCTGCGTGGAAGTGAGAAAGAGAGAGTGAGAGAGAGAGAGAGAAAGAGAGAGCGAGAGAGGCCATGTCATCATCAGAGCAATGGGCAGGCATGTGAGAAACCGAAACAATCGAGCTGTGACCCTCCTCGGCCAACGCTCTCCGCCTGATGGCAGCAAAGACCATATCGGGCGCTAGCGGCTGATCACGCGGAAGATTGTGAAGATTGACGGCGCCGAGCCAATCACTGTGAGCTCTACTCTGTCCCATGGCCATACAATTGAACATCGCAAGGCCAAGCTGCTCCCCTGGCCGGACCGTGTCTATCACGCGAGCCGTAACCCTGTAGTGGTCACCAGGCTCCGCAAAAATCATAGAATGCGTGGCCCTATTCGTCACGTGAAACACCGTTTAGTTGGAGGAGCCCGAGGAGGAGGAGAAGGAGGAGGAGGAGGAGCCTTAGGAAGCGCAGAAGAGGAGCCTGAGGAGGGACAGCCTGAGGAGGAAGAGGAGGAGGACGCGACTTCAGCTCTGCCAGCGCTGGCGTGGCTGCGGTCGCCGAGGCTGTTTGGGCTCCTTCTCATCATCATCATCATCATCATCATCATCATCATCATCATCATCATCATCATCATCATCATCATCATCATCATCATCATCATCATCATCATAATTTTCATCATCATCAGCATGACCATCATCATGAGCAACAGCATCATCGTCATCACCATGATCAACACCATCACGTCATCATCATCACCGTCCTCATCGTCATCATCATCAGCAGCAGCATCATCCTCATCATCCTCGTCCTCATCCTTATCCACCACATCCTCTTGCTCAAAGGAGGAGGAGGAGGAGGAGGAGGAGGAGGACAAGGACCAGGAGGAGGAGAGGAAATATTCGAACGTCTTTGTCCCCTGTCGGATCTCCTGCGTCGCCCGTCGGAGGTGGGAAGAGGAAGAAGAAGAGACGAGCGGCATGCGGAGAGTCCGCGCCCGTGGAGGGCTGCCAGTACACCGCCCGCTTCTCGCACGCGCTTCTCTCAGGAATTGACAGAACAAAAGATATACCGATGTAGCGTCACAAGCAGACAACAAAAAACAGCATCGCACAATTGCTGCACTGTAGACGATGGCGTGGCTCAGTCTGTCCAGCGTTTGAGCGGCCTCCTCGGCTGGCGCAGCCCAAACGGGATCCACTGTAGCAATCGGCGAGCCCACCGGCTGCCCTGGGCACGTGCAGTTTCTTGCATAAGCTTGTCCTTGCGCTCCTTCTGCACGTCCACCCAGCTCTTGATGCCTGCACGGTCGCGTGGTTCCTCTGCTTTGCGGGTGGCCCTGATGACCCATTCCACCCAGGGCTCCAGAACCGCCTCTCCGTCGTCGGTCACGATTCTGCGCCGGCCACAACGGACTATCTTTCGAAGCGTGCGCCTTTGCTCCGAGAGAAATCGACTCGCTCTGTCGCCCGTCATCGTCCAAGCACCACTTCCATAGAGCACTGGACGTCACGACTGCGTCGAAGAGTTTCAGCCTCGACTTCAGGGAGTAGTGCTGGCCGCACAGCTCGTCGCGAAACTTCCCAAACGCCGCCCATCCCCGGCTGATTATGTGACTGATTTCTGCATCGTGGAACGCGTTGAAAGATAGTTGCCGGCCCAAGTACTGCACGCTGCCGTCAAACGGGAGAACCTCCACAGTCCCATCTCCGACCTGCACGTGCTTCTGCCGGAGAACCCTCCTCCTCTCCGAGTTGTTCGACCGGATTTTGCTCTTCCCCGGATGCAATCTCAGTCCTGCTTTCGACGCCGCTTCTCGCAAGTCTTCGAGCATGTGCCGCACAGCAGCCCGAGACGCACCCAGAATCATAATGTCATCTGCGAAGCGGAGGTTCGTTCAGTAATTGGCGTTCAGCTCGATACCGCGCCACTTCGCCCACCACTTCTCTTTCAACGCGCGCATAACCTGCTCCAGAACAGCTTTAAACAGAGTTGGGCTCATCGGGTCGCCCTGCGACTGGGCCGGTCGGACACCACCTGCCCTTGCTGTTGACCATATAACCTTGCAAGCAGATTGACGGAATTCTGCGGCAGGCCCTGCCTCATAAGTGATTCCCATATCGAGATGTGTCGCACGGAGTCAAAAGCTTTCTCGAAATCCACCGCGGCGGCCCACACCTCTTGATTGTACTCCAGCGCTTTCTCTTGCAAGAGAACAACTATCAACAAGTGGTAACCGCAAGAAAAGCCTTTCCGGAAGCAGGCCTGGTCCTCCGATTGTTCTTTCTCCAAGTAGCGCAGCAGCCGCGCGTGGAGCACCATGCTGAAAAGCTTGTAGAGCATGGGCAATATCGAAATCGGCCTGTAGTTGGACGGGAGCTTCGGATCCCCCTTCTTGAACAGAACCTTGATGCACGTATGTCGCCACTCCTCTGGCGGCTCTTGTTTCTTAGACAGTATGGCCGTGAAAAGCTCCGAAATGGCCTCGTACAGGTGCGCCCCGCCATGCTTGAACATCTCAGCGACGACGTTTGCACGGTCCGCCGCCTTGCTCTTCTTCATACGCCGCACCTGTTTTTCGACCTCGTCAGGCGTGACGCGAGGAATGCCTCCTGGGCCTGGCTGCTCTCGTCTGCGTACAGCTCCGAGTAGAAGGTGGCACACACGTCTACGATGCTCTGCCGCTCTGTCTGAAGTTCCCCGTTCGCGTCCTTCACGCTCGTGAGCAGATGATGTTTGTGATTACTCTTAATGCCCGGAATCAAGCCGAACCCAGAGTGACGAAGCAAAATGTCGTCAATCTGCTGTGTTCGCCAGCGCCGCTCCCACAATCGCAGTTCCTTCTGCATATCTTTGCTGATCTCCTTCACTGACCGGCCGTGGACACCGCCGTCTGCGCGGGCTTGGCGCCTTTCCCTGATCAGGTCTTGGATTTTTGGAGGCGTGGCTTTCGGTGAACGTTGCCCCTGCTCTCGTTCGCGAGCACACTTTTCAGCGCATGTGCCCAAAATCTTCTCTATCTGTCTACATCCGCGGGGCACGTCCCACCAACCATTATTGCTGCGTTGCTCTTGACGCCGTAACTCTGCATCCACGCAACAAGCGCATGATGCTTTGTCTGTTGGTTCCCATCGGACTGCACGCAACTACGTTGAAGAACGTTTTCTCCTTGTCCCGGAAGGCATCTGCAACGACAACTTCACGGGCCTGTGGTCCAACCCGACACCTATGTCATTGCACGCCTGTGAGTTTTGGGGAAGGCCCATTGTCTTAGCACACACACACACACAAATAATCCATTTGCCTCCGTACTCCGCCAACAACGTGCGTCCATTTAGCACCCAGGGGGTTCTCGAACACAGCATTTGCTATTCTCACCGTCTCTTCTTCCACCCATGCGTCCAAGCGCTCTCCTCTCGCATTTCTCTCACCGAAGCAGTGGGCGCCGATATTCCGCGTGCTTTGGCTTTCCCCAACTTTGCCCACGGATTCATTCCAGTCTCCGCCAGATACGAAAAGCAGATTATTCCTCGAAACTGGTTTTTTCAATAGAGAGAGCTGCTCGTAAACCACCTCGACATATTCGTCGTCGCACCAAGAATGAGGCATGTATACGGACACAAGTTTACATGTAAATCTTCCAATTCTCACATCTGCCCAACATAGCCGTGAACTGTGCGCTGTGAATGATCGCGCAGGTGTCGCCCATCGTTTGCGCAATAGGATTGCGACTCCCTGGTGGCCCTCGTCCCGGCCAGCTCCCATGAATAGGTGCCCGTCCTCTGTCCGAAACTGTTCTTCTACAGTTTCGCTCCAAGTCTCGCTCAACATGACAAGGTCCCAACGTTCTAAAGTAGAGAGCTCCACCAAAAGCTCTTCGAAACGCGTTCCTGTCTTGACCGATTGGACATGTTTGCGATAAAACACCATAGCGCAATTTTCCGAAACATCTGGTTCCCCTGCCCCACTCGCGGCCTTTGCCCCATGGCAGGGCACTGGAACGCCAGCAATGACAGAAAGCAAACAAACAGGAACGTCCCCAGCCATCATGTTGTAAGCCGGCGGCCAGCAGGCTGAGAAGAACGTGAAACTGTAGACGTGGGCGCATTCGCAAAAGAACTTGTTGGTGCTGTCCTCGACCGGGTACTTCCGTGCAGGCGCGTGCGTACACGCGCGCCCTGTCCCTACTCGTCGCCCCTCCTCCCCCCACGGTTCTCGAACCACTCCTCGATCTGCCCTTGCACATCGTCCTTCATGTGTTCCCACTCCTCCTCTGTCTCGATCACCGCTTTGTCCGTGACAGTCGCTACCACTTTGCCCTTTAGCTTGGCCGTGCCCTTGTTCCACATGGTGCGGACATGTCCGGGCTCGCTCCCATGATTTTCAACGAGGTGCCCTTTGATCAAGCCAATTGCTCTGTCGCGTCCCCGTGCCTTGAAAGTCCGATTCTCT
>CAUYUJ010017785.1:157246-162246 GCA_963575745.1 Prorocentrum cordatum
ATCGTCAGCATCATCGTCGTTCTCCTCCTCCTGCTCCTCCTCCTCCTCCTCGTCCTCCTCTTCGTCCTCCTCCTTCCCCCCTCCTTCCCCACTCCTTCCTCCCCTCCTTCCTCAATCTCATCCGCCCCTTCCGTTCCCCATCCTTCCTCCGCTCCTCCTCCTCCACATCCTCCTCCTCCTCCGCCATCCTCGCTGCTCATCCTCGCCCCGCAGATCTGGGCGACGCAACAATAACCAGGTGCGTCCAGGGGTCGCAGATAATTGCCCGCAGCTTGTGCTCAGACGCGGCGGGGGCCAGGGGGCGGGCGCCATGAAATCCAAGAGATATCATGGCCCAAAATATGATATCCACAACATCCCCCCTGGTCATCACTCCCCACTTGGACGCCCCCGATCATATCCAGGCGACACAACAAATATCGCGACGGCTAGCTTCTCGTGCAATAGGAGCTCGGCCACAAGAAACCGTCCACAAGAAACGCAACCCTGAGATCCCAGGATGTCCATTGATTCTTAATATGGGGATGTCACGGTTTCCACGGTATAATCATCGAACCCCAACAAACCCAGGGCACCCTGGAGGCAAGCAGGGTGTCTCTTGGCATGGGCTTCCAATGTAATTTTTGACCTCTGGGGGAACTCTCTGGATGCAAATCCGGTCACCGCTAAGAGGGCGAGATCCGCAGGCCCACGACGCCAAAAAAATGTGCGGCGTCGGAGGAGAGGGGCCGTCGTCGTCGTAGCCGGAGGAGGAGAAGGAGGAGCTGGAGGAGGAGGAGGAGGGTCGTCGTCGTCGTCGTCGTCGTCGTCGTCGTCGTCGTCGTCGTCGTCGTCGTCGTCGTCGTCGTCGTCGGCCCCACCTGTCCTGGGCTGCGCTGCAGCCAGAGTTCCGAGGCGGGCCTGGCCGTGGCCACGAGCTGCGCCCTGGGAGGCCCGCGAAGGTCCGGGATCGCCCCAGAAGCCGAGGAAAAAGGATGGCATTGACACAAAAATCTGGAAGTCCGCGCGGATTTCTGGGATCGGCGCCGGACCTCGCTCCCCGGCGCGGGGAGCGCGCCAGGGGCAGCGCCAGAGGCGCCGCCACGGGCCTCCAGGGCCGATCCGAGAAATCCCCGCGGACCCCCGAGAGGTTCTGCTTTATGTGCTCTGTTTGCTCCCCGATAGGTGGCCACATGTGAACCCTACCCCTACCCCGCACGATTTCTGAGAGGGAGGGTGGGGAGCTCCCGAGCGAAGTGAACCCCACCCTCCCCCTCAGAAATCTTGGGGGGTAGGGTTAGGGGTCGTATGTGGCCCCCCTACCCCCGAAAGTTTATGTTTATGTACATATCTGCTCCCCGAAAAATACTGTTTCTGCCGTCGCCGCCGCCGCCGCTGCTGCCGCTGCCGCTGTCGGCTTCGGGGCGGGACCCTCGGGCTCGGAGCGGAGGCCTCGGGCAGCCCCTTCGGCCCCTTGAGGCATCTGGCCAGCCCCGAAAACCCTGAGGCCTCCCCAACAGCTCAAGGGGCCCAAGGACACACAAAAAATACACACACAAATCCCCATGTGTTCCCCATATGTTCTGGATTTGAGTCTTCACCCCCCACCTCCCATATTTTCCTATATTCCCTTGGGAATCGACGATGAATTGTGTCTGTGTGTTTTTGTCCCTCCTGGAGCAGCGTACATCTCTTGGTGGGGGCATCTACTGCTTCCGCCCACTTCCGCCGGCCTTCCGCTGGCGGGAGCCGCCTCCGCTCTGCCTCCGCTGACCGTCCGCCGGCGGAGCCGCCCCCGTTCTGCATCACCACCCCGCGCACTGCCCCCAGCGATCCTTTGGCGCAGGAGGTCTCGTCGTGTGGGGCTCTGAACTACCGCGTGGAGGGCGCTGGTATACGCGAGGCGGGAATCGATCCATACCCACCGCCTGCGAACCGACGTCCTGGTGCCCCAGCGGGCGGTGGAGATGGATATATTTCGGCCCCCGGGGGCCCGAATATGTCCACATTCACCGCCTGCGGAGGCTCCGAAAACTGACCCTCCAGGCGGTGGTCCTGTATAAATTCCCACCTCGGAATGTAGGCACTATGCTAAACCAGAAGCCCGACGAAGGGCGAGCAGAGGCAGGTGAGTAGGTCTGCTACTCGGGCTAGGTCCGCAAAACTATTCGTATTCTTCGAGTCATCTTGACAGATGTTGCCCATTTTCTGTATTGGATTCGGGCTGTAGGATAGCTACAGAGCTGGTACGCACAGAAACCGATCCAGAAGCATTAGGAGCGTTCGTCTGTTGCATCGAGAGGTCTGAACTAGCTCGGGCTGAAAAACTATTCGTTCTCTGCCCCAGCCCCGCCCCTACGCGCGTTTTGCATCCGCCAGCGTCCGCCGCCCTTCCGCCGCCCTTCCGCAGAGGCAGAGGCGCCACCTCCGCGGCACGGGAAGCCGTGCCATAGACGCACCAAAGGGAGGAATCGAACGGGGCAGGGCTGTGAAATAAACGCCCAAGGCCGTGTATAGGCAACGCCAATCATCGGGTCCAGGTAGTTTTCCCTCCCTTGACTGAAGGGGCCCAGGGATAGGGAGCCCACAAAGGACGTACGCGCCCAGCTGTGTACATGAACACGGCCCCTCGATCTGCGAGACCGGCCGCGTGATACGAACTTTCGGGCAATGCGTCCTCTCGAAACCAGCGTGGATTCATGTACGTGTACGTCCTTCTTTCGCTCCTGAAGGGAGCCATAAACATGTGGCCCTTGCACGAAGGAGGGCGAGGGCCCGACGAGGCGGGATGAGGGGGGGGGTTCTTGGGGCTCTCCTGGTGTTCTCCGGGGGTCGTCACGGCCATCATGAGGCAGGGGGCAGGGGGGCCCGGGGGGCGACGAGCGAACGAACAGACGACGACGAAAACAAAGGGCTCCGAGCTCTAGAGCACAGCTGTGCAAGAGAAGCAACAGAACTGTTTACGTACTTCCTGGAGTTTCGTCTTCCCTCCACTTCCCATGTTCTTCCATTCGCTCTTGGGCATCGACGTCTGTGTGTGTCTGTGTCTGTGTCTGTTCTTCCCTCCTGAAGAAGGTCGACCCCCCCGAGCTCTCGAGCCATCCTCCAGGACTGGCTTTTCATCCCGCGTCGATGCCCGACGGCCCTGGGGCCCTGCGAAAGCCCCAGCAGGCCGAACATAGCAGCAACAACAGCACAAAAAACAGCAGCAACAACAACAACAACAACAGCAGCAACAACAACAACAACAACAACAACAACAACAACAACAACAACAACCACACACAACAACAACAACAACAACAACAACAACAACAACAACAACAACAACAACAACAACAACAACAACAACAACAGCAACAACAACCACCAACCAACCAACCAACCAACCAACCAACCAACCAACCAACCAACCAACCAACCAACCAACCAACCAACCAACCAACAGCAGCAGCAGCAACAGCAACAGCGACAACGACAACGACAACGACGACCACAAGCACGACAACTACAACAAGACTTACAATAACAGCAGCAACAGGAGCAATAACAACAACCACGATAACAAAAAAGCAGCAGCAACAACAAAAACTGCATCAGGAGCAACTGCAACAGCAACAGCAACCACAACAGCGACAACAACAACAACAACAACAACAACGACAACATCAACAACAGCAACAACAACAACAACAACGCCGACTACACCAACAACAACAATACATTTGAGAATGTTCGCTCTTACTGGCACGCGTGTCTTGCATTCCGTACCCCAACCCTCGATACCCGAACATTTCGTCTTCGATTGCACCCCCTTTCGGGGGGAATATCTTTCTTGTCGGCCACTGACTAAAGTGCGAGGAAATATCGAGCGAGAGCGCCGTTCCTGAGTTCGGGGGCCTCTCTGGCCACGGGCTCTCGGAATACCTATGGAGAAATATCGAACGGGAACCCTTGTCGCCGTGTCCGGGCCTCCACCAACTTGCCTGAATTACGGGAAAGTCTCCAGCGAGAGCGCCGTTCCTGAATTCGGGAGCCTTCTTGGTCAGGGGCTCTCGGAGTAAATCGCGAGGAAGTATCGAGCAGGAGCCCTTGTCGTCGTGGCTGGGCCTCCGTCAACTAATTGAATTGCGAGAGAGTCTCGAGCGAGAGCGCCGTTCCTGAGTTGGGGGGCCTCTCTGGCCAGGGTGACTCGGGGTAAATTGTGAGGACGTATCGAGCGGGAGCCGTTGTTGTCGTAGCTGGGCCTCCAAGGGCCCACATTTAGGCTCAAGCCAACGCTCGAGCGGGAGCCTCGTTTTCACAGAAAATGTAGCCCGCGTCGAGGCGAGAGCGCGCGGAACCGCTTCCGGACATCAACAATAATCATTATTTAGACGTGAGCATTCAATCAGTTTAAGACTGCTCGCTCTTACCTGCTCGCGTGCCATTCATCACATATACCCCAAACCCTCGGTACCCGCCCTCTTCGTCTTCGATCGTACCCCCCTGGGGGCACATCTTCTTTATCTGCCGCGTGTAGCTGGTGCAGCCCCTGAAACAGGGAAGAGAAGACGGATGGAGTGGGGAGGAAGGAGGATGGAGCACGGGATTCGCAGGAGGGGGGCTAAGAGCAGAAAACACGTGGCAGAACCAGACGGGACAATCGGGCGGGTAGACCCTAACGGGCGGTCGGGGAGACGGGCCCAAGCGGCCAGGTCGAGCAGGCGGGTTGCTGAGGCGTGAGTCCTGCATGAATCGCGGGGAAGTCTGGAGCGATAGCGCGATTCCAGAAAGTAAAACGTGAGAATGGCCCAGCGAGAGCGTGATTCCTGAGTGTCGGGGGTGCGGCGTTTGAGTAAATTGGGAGGAAGTCCCACGCCAGAGCGCGATTCCTACATAACTTGCGAGGAAGTCCCGCGCGAGAGCGCGATTTTGGAATACGGTGTGTGGAAGCATCAGGCGGAAGCCGGTGTTGTTGCAACTCGGGGGCCAAGGGTCCAACTTGGTGGTGCCAAGCTTTCCCTGTTAAGATAAGCTGC
>CAUYUJ010017785.1:164746-191836 GCA_963575745.1 Prorocentrum cordatum
GCTACGGCAAAGGACAAGGAGACGGACTGCAAGCCGAAGGCCCCGATCAAGGCCCTCCAGGAGACAATGCAAGCGGCCATCCACCAGCTTCAGCAGCTCGACGGCGTGGACGCATCCGTTCCCGAGGAGGCCACGAAGCAGAGCGACATTCTCCTCAAGCGCTTCGAAGCCACCATGCAGGAGGCGCAGAAGCGGGCCAATCTCCTCCGGGCGGAGGGCCCCAGGCACCGACACTCGAGCAAAGGGCCGCCCGTCCTCGGGGAGGACGCTCCTCGGGACCCCCCGTGGCGGCTGCAAGACAAGCAGACCATGCCGACCTACCAAGCGTCCCTGCTGAGGTACTTCCGGGCCTCGGGGGACGGCCAGCCATACCCGACCTCGAGGGGGCGGTCGGCCAGGCCAGCCCCTCGCGAGGAGAGCGCTCCCCCGTGTCACGGCCCGATCCGCTCCAAATCAGCGGTAACTTTTCGCGAGGGCCCCTCGGCGAGGGCAACGACCACGACGCCGGCTGAATCGCGAGCGGTGGCATTATCATCGCCAGCGAGCTGGCCAAACGAACATCGAGAACTTCAAGATCGCCACGGCGAATGTCCAGACACTGGATCCGCATGAATCCCGGCAGCTGCACCGATTGGGGCAGGCGCACTCGGCCCGCACCCTCGTCATGGACGATTTCTTCCATGCGCACGGCATCCAGCTCGTGGCCGTCCAGGAGGGCCGCATCGAGGGCAACCGGTGCATCGACCTCCCGCATTACTTCATCTTCACGTCCTCGGCGACCGCAGACGGCCAGGGCGGCACGCAGATCTGGCTTCATAGGTCCCTCCAAAATCTCCTCTCCAGCATAAGATGCCATCCCAGGAGCGCCAGGATCCTGCGCCTGGAATCTTCCAGGCTTGGGCTGGCCTTCTCGGCCGTCAGCGCCCATGCTCCAACGGCGGTGGCCCCCTATGAGGAGAGGCAGGCTTTTTGGACAGAGCTCGAAACCGAACGAGGCAAGGTAAACCATCCGAGCAGGCTCCCTGTTTTCATCGACGCTCTAACGACGACGACGGCGCCAAGGGCTGCAATGCCAATGGCTGTTGCTCCGCGGAACTCAAGGAGGCCTTCGCCTTGACAGACGTCGCAGAGTGGCATGATTGCACCGAGCCGACGCGGTTCGGCAACTCCCTCTTCCCGAAGCGCTCTGACCATATATGGGTCACGGATTGGTGGCTCTGGAAGTCCGTCGCCGCGGGAGTGGAGCAGGACCCCATGGTCTTCACCACTAGGGACGACCACCACATGGTCTGGGCGAGCATGCCGGGGGACAAGCGACCGCCTCGCGGACCCCCAAAACGGCGCCTGGACGATCTCAAACTTCGCGATCCTGACCGGCGTGACGCCTTTGCAGCCGATCTCCGAGACGCAGCTCCTGCCCTACACGCGCTGCTCCCTGAGGGCCCCGAGGTATATCACGCCGAACTCATCCGGGTCGTTCAGAGGCTGCAGGAGGCGCACTTCTTCTCTGAGGCCACGCAGGTAGCGCGAAAGCCATGGATCTCCCAGACCACCTGGCAGTTGGTCATGCAGACACCGCGGATTCGTCAGCGGACGGTTCGGGCCATCTGAGCCACCAGGGAGGCGAAGCTCCGTTATTTCTTGCAGGCCTGGCAGCACTCCCTCACGAACGATAGCGAGAGCCTCCGCCTCCAGCGCAGGCACATCCAGCAAAGCTTGCAGTCCGAGGCCGCCCACGTCCAGCAGCTGGTGCGCCACCGCAACCAGGTAAGATCAGCGTCAAGAGCCGATCGCCAGCAGTGAGCTGACCACCTCGCCGCAAGGACGCAGGGGGCAGACGACCGGCACGATAACAAGACCCTCCACGAGATCACGCGTGAGATTCGCGCACCTCGGGGGCAGCGTGCGCTCCGCGCCGTGCGTCATGAGGATGGCCCACTCCTTCGTGACCCCCAGGACATATTGGACCGATGGCGCCGGCATTGGGCCGAACTGTTTGCGGGACCGGTCATTTCCATGGACAAGTCGCTCGCCAACCCCCCAAGGGTCCCAGTGCCTCCCGAGGGGATATCCATGGAGCGCGCCCGCGTCAAGGCGGACATGTGGAGACCTGACCCCAAGAAAGGCTTGGGCCCCGATGGCATCGGCATCTCGGTATGGCGTGCCGGCGACGAGGCGTCGCTCGACGCGTTTCTGTCGCTGTTCAACCTCTCTGCTTCTCGATGCCAGCTCCCAGTCAGCATGAGGGGGACAAAATCTTCGACATCTGGAAGCGCAAGGGCGATATCTTCTTGCCCCCGCAGAGTCGCGGCATCTTGGTTTCCGACCACCTGTCCAAGTTCTACACCATGCAGATCTCGGACCCTGTGACCAGGTACTGCCGGATGCAGTAGGGGATGCGCAGTGTGGCGCAGTCCCAGGACGAGACACGCTTCTCCTGACCGTCGGTTTGCAGACCTTCGTAGAAAGAGCGATCCACATGCGCCAGTGCTGGGCCATCCTATTCTTCGACCTGGCCAAAGCCTTTGACAGCGTCATCTGGGAGTACCTCTACGGAGCAGGCCACCGACAATTACACGTACTTGCGGATCAGCTGCATGATCTAGGCATCCCGCGTGACGTGGCCGACGAGACCCAACGCTACCTGCAGAACATCCCCTCGCTCCTCCGAGCAGCGGGCATGGACGAGCACGCCAACGCAAGGGTTGCTGACATCCACTCCGGTACGTGGTTCCAGGTGCGAGGTGAACCAGGCCCTGTGGATGCCGCAAACCGCGGCGCTCGTCAGGGCTGTCGGCTCGGCGCGGCGTGCATCAACATAGCCTACGAGCTGGCCCTCAAGCGAGTGCGGCACAGATTCCAGGGGAGCGGCATCCAGCTCAGCATGAAGATGTCCACGCACGCCTCCGTGCCCTGGGCAACTGATTACGACAGCAGCCCCGATCACGACACTTTGCAGCAGGCTCCCAACGACGAGCAATATTTTGACGACGCCACATTCGAGTTCCTGGCCGACTCCCCTCAGGAGTTGCTCGCCCAGGTTGAACCGGCAGTGGACATCATCACCGAGGAGTTCCGCAGGGTCGGCTTCGTGATCAACGTGGGACCTGGGAAATCTGCGATCATGGCGCGGATGTACGGCCAGGGCTCCCGTGCGACCTGGAGGACACGTTTCCTCTCAATAGGGCGGTCGGTCTACCGATCACCTGCAGGACTAGAGCTCGAAGTTGTACATGATTTCCCGCACCTCGGCACAACGCTGCAAGCGTCTGGTCGGCACATCTCGGATGCCAAGCCAAAGACGTCCAAGGCCCAGCAAACCTACGCCCCCCTAGCGGTGCACATTTTTGGATGCAACTCCCTACAGTGCTCCACGCGATCGACTTTAGCTACAAGCTTGGTTTTTAGAAGAGTCACTACGGCATATCAGCCTGGCGTGGAGACGACCCTCAAGGCATGGCCATTATGAATGGCCAGAACCATCGTGTCCTCAGGAGGATCTCGGGCGACATGCGCTACGGGGCCCCTGACACGGCCACCGACGAGGAGGTCAGGCAGAAGGTGCACGCCCCGCTCCTCGCGTCAATGGTCCGGGCCCGGAGGCTCTCCCAGCTCGCATCCCACTTCACGGCAGCGCCAAAGGTAGTCCATATCATGGTCGAGGCTCTCCCGAAGCCCCCGTCGGCGCAGATGCTGCTCTACGACCTCGAGCAATTCGCGGTGGCTTTTCCCGACGTGGGGCAGAAGCTCGGCTCGCCCTCCGCACACCCGGAGAAGTGGAAGGCATACATCGTCGAATCCTCTCGGCGCTGGAAGAGCCAAGCCGCCCTGATGAAGTGGTGGATCCCTGACCGGCCCGACCCGCTGGCCACGCGCAGGCTGAGGGGGAAGCAGACCCCTCCCCCTCTGCCTGCCTCGGCCAAGTCTCTCCTCACTTGCCCCGCCTGCGACAAGCAGTGCAAGGGTCCGCAAGGCTTGGCCGCGCATTTGAAACGCAAGCACGGCAGGAAAATGATTGCTCGTAGTTTCTGTATTGGATCGGTGTGCCCAGCTTGTGGTGTAGATTACCACACCCGCCCTAGGGCGTTGCACCACTTACAATTCTCTTCCAAAGCGTGTCGCGCCGCGATGCTCGCAGGAGAGCTGCCCGAGTGTAGCGCAGAGGAGATATCCGCCGCGGATTTGCGCGACCGCATCGCGTAGAAGGCCGCTAACCTTCGCGGCGACACCCGGGCGCGCGCACTAGCCCCGCCCTCGCGCGGCCCTGGCGCACGCAAGCGTGGAATTGGCCCGCGGGACCCCTCCAGACAACAGCGCCCAGCGAAGGTCCGACGACACAGGTAGAACACGATTCATATCGAGACGATTTTTCGTGTCAGCATCCGTGATGACAGGGGATCCCTTTCTCCTGATGTGAGTGTTCTCCCCTTTGAGCAGAGGCATCACGCCTCGTGCTGCTGGGGTTTTTCTCGACACAGCAGCAGTCACTGAAGAGCTCCAGGCACCGCCTATAGCCAGCGCAAGTCAAGTCATCATCATCATCATCATCAGCAGCAGCAGCATCAGCATCATCATCATCATCATCATCATCATCATCATCATCATCATCATCATCATCATCATCATCATCATCATCATCATCATCATCATCAGCATCAGCATCATCATCATCATCATCATCATCATCATCATCATCATCATCATCATCATCATCATCTTCATCATCATCATCATCATCATCTTCATCATCATCAGCATCATCAGCAGCAGCATCATCAACATCATCGTCAGCAGCAGCAGCAGCGTCAACCGCTGCAGTATCATAATCCATCCATTCATCCTCGTCCTTCTCCTCCTCCTCCGCGTCCAACGCATCCTCGTCCAACTCATCCTTCTCACCCTCCTCCCTCAAAAAATATGCCCATTGACCCATGGACCTCTCCAGCGCTGCGTTCTGCTCAACATGTCGAGGCGGATCGAGCTGTGGCCACGAGGGTGCCACAGGAGACCGAACAGATCGGCCAAACATCCTCGATCCTCCACCCTCGAACCTGAACCTCGACCTTCGAACCACGACCCTGATCGCCGCCCACTCACTCCTCCTCCTCCTCCTCCTCCTCCTCCTCCTCCTCCTCCTCCTCCTCCTCCTTCTCCTCCTCATCCTCATCCTCCTCCTCCTCGCCCTCCTCATCCGAGGGAGTGCCGGGCGGGGGGGGGGGGAGGGGGGCGCAGGTCCGTTGCGGCCAGCGGCGCGGTCCGTGCGGCTGTGGCCAGGTGCTCACCGAAGCTGCAGGCGAACTCTCCAGAGCTCTGACGATCCAACTGTGTCAAGCCAAAAGTTTTGCGTCGATTCCGCCCTCTGGGGCCCGGGCCCGTGACTGGGCCCCGGGGCCATCCCTGGCGAAGAGCTACCCCTGGGGATATAAAAAAAAACGCGGGGACGAAGATCTGTCCCCAGGGAGGGAGCCGGGACCTCTGGGGCCTCGCGTTGGAAAAAACATCGTAGGGTATCTGGGTCTACCCTCAGATCCGACCTCACGAATAAAAACTTGCAGCTTCGTCGAAATCGCGACCAGAGCCCCAAACCCAATCTTTCTGCTGCATCTTTCAAGCCAGGTCGATCCGCGAGGGCCCTGGGGGGCCCGAAATAGGCGAAACCACCGAGTGTGAAAAAACTGCGGCGCCAGGATCTCAGGGCACCGACTGCTCTCCCCTGAGATCCTGGCGTCCCAATTTTTTCGAGCCGAGCGTTTTCGCCTTCCCTCGGGCCGGGGGACCCTCGCAGATCGATCCGGCTCGAAACATGACGCAGAAAGATGGTGTCTTGGGCTCTGGGCGTGATTTTTCACGATGCTGCAACTTTGTCGCTACATCGGATATCAGGGTCACCGGCGGCCCAAAGTGGCCGCACTGCGGCGTCTTTTGGATTCGCGCTGCTCTGGGCGGAGGACCAGTGCTGCAGCCGCGCAGCGGCAGCTGCGCACCCGGCGGTCGCTGGGAGGTCTGGGGAGCTCTGTGCGCTCCAGGGTGAGGCTCATCGGGCCCTCCTTTGCTGAGCCTGACACCTGCTCGTGCTCTCTCGGGCCCACCCCAGGACGACGACGACAACGACGACGACCGAAGACGACGACGACGACGACGCCGCCGACGACGACGACGACGACGACGCCGCCGCCGCCGCCGCCGCCGACGACGACGACGACGACGACGACGACGACGACGACGACGACGGCGGCGGCGGCGGCGGCAGCGGCGGCGGCGGCGGCGGCGGCGGCGGCGGCGACGACGACGCCCACAACCACGGCCAAGACAGCGACAACGACGGATGCCACGACGGCGACGGCGACGCCGACGCCGACGTCGGCGGCCTGAGGTCTTCTCCGCCTTTCGCAGCGCGGTCCGCAGCCGCTCTGCCTGAGGAGTCGTCGCCGTCGTCCGGGGCGGCAGCAATACTTACGAGGGGGAGGGAGAGGAGGGGAAGCAGAGAGGAGAAGAGAGAGGGCTCCGGTGGGAAAAATGAGGCACGGGACGGGGGAGCGAAAACGAATGGTGGGGAGGCACGCCTGGCAGCACCCAGGGAGGGCGACGTCCGGTTGCGACACGCGGGCTGAGCTTGCGGCCGCCGTGTGCAGATTTACACGCAGCCCGGGGGCCGCGTATCCCGAGCCCGACCCCCTCTTTGTCAAGATTGTAACGATAACGATAACAACGATAACAACGATAACAACGATAACGATAACGATAATGATAACAACGATAACAACGATAACGATAACGATCAACGATCAATGCTTTTCTCCTGCTGTACTCGCTGGAAGTAAAGGGGGGATGCTGACGCCAGGGCTGTCCGCCCGCGCCCCGTCTATCAGCAGCGTGTGCCCTCGGTGGCGGCAGCGGCGGCGAAGGCACACGCCGACGGCAACGACGGCGGCGGCAACGACGTCGACGGCAACGACAGCGACGGGTGACGACACGTCGACGGCAACGACAACGACGTCTCCAAAGGCACCCCGAGGTCTCCAGGGATCTCCAGAAGTCTCTGGAGGTCCTCGGAGGCCCTCCAGGAGGCCCAGAGGAAGAGCCGAGAGCGCAGATAGACCTGGATCTTCGATCCTCGGCCCGGCACCATCGGTCCTCAATTTCTTGACCATCGATCCTGGACCCCTCCACCCTCGACCGTGGACGCTCGACCCACGACATTGCGAGCGAAGAACACCGTAACTCAAATTGTTCCGCCGTAGGGGGCGCCTGCCGCCAGGGCGGCTGGAGAGTTTCTACCCCCACGGTGCCACGTCGGGGTACGAACTTTCCAGCCGCCCTGGCGGTATGCGTCCCTGACGGCGGAACGGCTTGTTGTACGCCGCTCTTCGCCTCCACCCTCCACCCTGCACCCTCCACCCTCGGTCCTCGACCCTCGACCCTCGACCCTCGACACTCGACGCTCGACACTCGACACTCGATCGACCCTCGACGACGATGTCATCCACCCTCGACCCTCGACCTTCATCACCTGGCCCTCGACCCTCGAGGCTCGACCCTCGACCCTCAGCACTCGGCCCTCGACCGTCGACCCTCGACGACGAGAGGCCCGCCAGCGCCCCGTCCGGCAGCAGCGTGTGCCACTGGGGGCCCTCGGCCCGGGCCAGCAGCGCGCGGACCTCCTGCCGCGAGAGGGGGGGGACATCAGGGGGGCCCGCTCAGGGGGGGGGGGGGGGAACGCGGGGGGGACTGACCGGCACCCCTGGGCGTCGTGGGCCCCCTGGGGGCCCTCGCCGGGCCCTGAGGCCGCCAAGCAACGACTCGGGATGAAAAACGCCGGTCCCCGGGGGAAAGGGGTCGAGACTTCCAGGGGGCCCGCGTCGTATAATTCTTCCATTCCTGCTCCTACGAATTTTTCCCTGTCGCACCCCGAGGCCAGTTTTGAGGGCGAGCTGGGCGTTTCGCCTGAGACTTCCTCACCACGTATGACTCTGAAGCTGCAAACGTGGCAGCAGTTTCGCAGATGGAGGGCGGGTCGTTTTCAAGATGTGGCTCTCGCCTTCGCGCCGCGCACGCTCGTCTTAAAAATCTGCTAGCGTTCCACAGATTGAAGGCGAGTGGTTTTCAAAATGTGGCTCTCCCCTTAGCGCCGCGCACACTCGTCTTATCAAGTTGCACGCGCTTCACGGATTGAGGGCGGTTCCTTTTCAAAATGTGACTCTCGCCTCAGCGCGTCGCACACTCGTCTTACTTAAATGTGCAAAAGTTTCACGGATTCCCATGATCACTGTACCAGAAACGGTGTTTGGGAAGGGTTCAGGCTTTCGAGGGTGCACAAGTTATGTTGATTCGCGGTGTTAAAGTCCCAAGAATGGCGTTCTGGCGCGATTCAGGATCGTCAAGACGCAACAGTCAGGTTGATCCGTGGCGTTGGAATCCCGACAACAATGTTTTGGCATGCTTCAGGGTCTTCAAACAATTTTCCAACGAGGCAGTTCCCTCAGTAGACATGAACCGTTGTAGGGGCCTGTGAAGAGGGAGCTTGGATGGAGGGTTTCCAACATCGTTGATGCCTCGTGGACTTACACTGGACCTCCTCCTACTCCTCATCCTCATGCTCCTCCTCCACCTTTATAAGAAGAACCTCTCTTTGCCCTGAGGGAGGAAAATAAAAAAAAACTGTCAGAGGCCCGTGCGGGTTTCTGCGGGGGCATGCGGTGGCCCCCCCCACTTGGCGGCGCCTCCAGCGTCGCCCCTGGCACGCTTCGCGCCAGGAAGGGAGGTTGAGTCCAGCGCCGACCCGGAAAATCCGCGCGACCGCCGAAAGCTTCTGTTTGCAAGGTTTGCTCGCGATTCGAACACTCCCCCGTTCCCAGCATCTGAGACCACCCACGGTGCGAACGCCTGGCACGTCCTCCACAATTGCCACGGGGGCTGCTCACGAGCCCACGGAAGCAAGACAGCAACCATGGCTGTGGTAGCTGCACGGCCATAGCTGTGGTAGCTGCACGATCACGTCGGGATTCATCAGTGCTGTGAGTACAGTTTATACCGCTGCGACGATTGACGGCGACAAGCCTGAGGGACAAGCACGTCTGGGAATGTGCTCAACGCACCAGGCTGGATCGTATGCTCCGAATTGTTGCGAGCTGTCCGACGTGCCCCTCCGCCTTCGCCTTGAACACGCCGTTCCAGTGTGAACAGGCGATGGACGCTGAGGATTCCCAGCGCCTCAGGTGGTGCCGCCGGGCCCCAGCACCGCATGCCGCACCTCGCCGAGCAATAGCGCACTGGCGCTGCGGACGACGCAGAGACCACGCCGCCCAGGAGAGAGCCCGCCGGCTCGGACCAAGGAGGAGGCAGCCCCCTGGGAAAACCCGGCTGGACTTCTCGCACGCGCTGGTTCCAGCGCTGAACGACATGACGCTGACTTCAGGTCTCGCCTCCCACATCTCGCTCAGCAGCGCCGAGGCCTATTGCCACTGCTCGCCCATCTCGCGTGCGTCGGCTCCGGCGCTGTAGCTGACCAGGGGTGGACCCATGGACTAAACCTCGTGGCGGGCAGCCTGCCCGCTGGGTGGGGGAGGTGAAACAGCGCTGGAAGAGAGCGTGTCAGGAAGAGGCCGGGGCCCGTCTTGAGCCGCCCTGTGGTCGTCCTGAGCCCTCTCGGGCCGGTCTCAGGGGGGTCGGGGAGCCATCTCAGGATGCTGTTGGAGCAGCTTGGGACCATCTGGGCCTGTCTCCAGCCCGGTGGGCATTCAGGCCAACAGCAGTCAAGCCGTAAGGATTTCAGAATTTTTTCGGCTAGAAGAGAACTCTTGGGATCGTGGTCGGGCCCCTGCTCTTGCACGGATCCCCCCGTGCAACTGATCGATGCTAGAAGAAAGCAAAACGACATAAACATTAGCAGTCGAAGATCCGCGCGGACTTCTTGGATCGGCGCTGGACCCCCCCTTCCCTGGCACGCGGAGCCCGCCAGAGGCAGCAACAGAGGCGCCGCCAGGGGGCCCTTCGCGGATCTGCGAAAGATTATGCTTCCAGCATTTTCGTGTCGTGCCAACTTCGACGTTGGTTTCTGACACCGCGGGGATCGTTTAATTTTGAAAGATCGACCATTGCCGAGACGTCAGATCGTTCAACATCGACCGATTCTGGGCCGTCAGCGGCGTTCAACGTTGAACGCCGGCGGCGCGGTCGCCGCTGGTCGGCACGATGCGAACCTACCGTATGCTGAATGGTCTTCGTCGACGTGCCCTCCCTGTCCTCCCGAACGTACGCGCCGCCGCCAGGGCAGATCGCTGCGCGACGGCGGCGGGCGGGGAGTCCTCCTCCGCCTCCAGGCGGGGCTCGTGCAGGCGCTCCACCCGCGCCAGCCTGCCGCGTGGAGCGGGGGCTGACGGCCAACGATAGGTCTATCTTGCGCTGAGTGCTACGGCGGCCTATCGAGCAGCGTTGTTGCTGTTTTCACCGTCGGGGGGCCCTGAGCGGGCCCCAGGGCCGTCAAGAGACGACTCGAGATGAAAAGTCGGTCCCGGAGAATGGGTCGAGACCTCTCGGGTTCCACGTTGAAGGGAAAAACCTGGCGTCGGGGGCATGGAGGCTGGCACAAAGGAAGGGGGGGCTTCGACCTGGATTCGGCGATACATCGCTGACAGATCGGCGACAGGCCACCGATGGTAAATCCACGCGTTCCTGGGCGGGGTGGGCTGTCGGACCCTTATCGGCGATGAATACGAGATTGGGGGTAGATGCATCCCCCGTGAGCTTACCCCCCCCCCTCCTCCTCCTTCTCCTCCTTCTCCTTCTCCTCCTCCTTCTCCTCCTCTTCCTCCTCCTCCTCATCCTGCTCCTCCTTCTCCTGCTCCTCCTCCTCCTCTTCGTCCTCCTCCTCCTTCTCCCCTCCTCCTCCTCCTCCTCCTGCTCCTCCTTCTCCTCCTCCTCTCCTCCTCCTCCTCCTCCTCCCTCCTCCTCCTCCTCCTCCTCCTCCTCCTCCTCCTCCACGCCCTGTCCCTGCCCCCGATCAACCCCCTCCCACACGTTCTCGCTCTCCGCCGTCCTTCCTCGCAGTCTGCCACTTCCTCCTCCACTTTCCCCCCACCCCCCACCTGCCTCCTCCTCCTCCTCCTCCTCTTCCTCCTCGTCCTCCACTTATTATTACACTTATTAGTATGCTTCTCCGTATGCGTATTCTTATTATTATTAGTAATATTATTATTATTACTATTATCATGACTCCTAGTATGATGCTTATCATTGTTAGTATTATCAATATCATTAGCATTCGTAATATTATTCTCCTTCTTATAATTAATATCCTTAGTCGTCTTCTTTCGTACTATTATTGTTAGTACAATTATTGATAAAATTAATATCAATTTATTAGTATTCCTCTTCCTCCTCCTCCTTCTCCTCCTCCTCCTCCTCCACCCATCCTTTCTTCCTCTTCGCAACTCCCCCCATGCTGACCCTGGAGTCTCCCTGAAGGGACCGGCACCCCGCTGTGAAAGAGGCCCACTGGGGCGGTCAGAAAGGCCTCCGTTGAAGCGAGGCTTCGGCGAGCGGCCTCGTCTGCCACCCGAATTCGTAGCGCCCCCTCCTCCTCCACCTCCATCTCCACCTCCACCTCCTCCTCCTCCTTCTCCTCCTTCTCCTCCTCTCCTCTCCTTCTCTCCCCCCTCGTCATAATCGTCCTCGTCATCTTCATAATCAGCACCATCATCATCAGCAGCAGCAGCATCATCATCATCATCATCATCATCATCATCATCATCATCATCATCAGCATCATCATCATCATCATCATCATCAGCATCATCATCATCATCATCATCACCCATCATCATCACCCCACCATCATCATCTCACATCAGCATCACATCATCATCATCATCATCATCATCATCATCATCATCATCATCATCACCATCACCATCACCATCACCATCATCATCATCACCCCACCATCATCATCACAATCAGCATCAGCATCATCATCATCATCATCATCATCATCATCATCAGCCATCGCCATCGTCATCATCATCATCAGCATCATCAATCATCAATCAGCATCATCATCATCAAACATCATCATCTCATCATCAGCAGCCATCATCATCATCAGCATTATCATCATCATCATCATCATCATCATCATCATCATCATCATCATCATCATCATCATCATCATCATCATCATCATCATCATCATCATCATCATCATCATCATCATCATCATCATCATCATCATCATCATCATCATCATCATCATCATCATCATCATCATCATCAGCATCATCATCATCAGCATCATCATCATCAGCATCACATCGTCAGTCGTCAGCATCGTCATCGCCATCCTCATCGTCATCATCAGTATCACCATCAAGATCATCATCATAATCCCACCAGCCCTTTGGGCGTGAGTGGTTTAGGGAGCTCTCTCTGTCCTCAACCCCCCTTCTTCCCCTTCGGGGAGGGGTTTACCCCTCCCCCTACCCCCTCCCCCTGGGCCTGGAGAGGGCGGGCCGCGGGTCGTCAGGGGAGTCTTTTTCGACTCCTGGGAGGGCCAAAAAACGACGACCCTCACGAGGATTCTGGCCCCGAGGGGGGGGGAGGGAGTTTGGCGCCTGAACTCGTCGTTGAAGTAAAAACATTGATTTTACTACGGTTTGGCCCCATTTTGGCCTTCTGAGGGGGCCGCGTTCCTCTTCCTTCATAGCAAAATCATTGATTTTACGAAGGTTTTGGGCTCATTTTCTCATTATCAGGGGCCAGCGCTCCTTTGCGCTTCAGAGGGCCCCCAAGAGGCCCCAAGAGTCCCCCAAGAGGCCCCCAAGAGGCCCCCAAGAGGCCCCAAGAGGCCCCAAGAGGCCCCCAAGAGGCCCCCAAGAGGCCCCAAGAGGCGAGGAAGAGCCCCAAGAGCCCCCCACGAGGAGCCCGAACGACTCACACCAGGACGAGGGGCCCGAACGACTCACACCACGAAGAGCCCGAACGACTCACACCACAAGGAGGGGCCCGAACGACTCACACCAGGACGAGGCGCCCGAACGACTCACACCACGAGGAGCCCGAAGGACTCACACCACGACGCGGGCCCCGAACGACTCACACCACGAGGAGCCCGAACGAGTCACACCAGGAGGAGGGGCCCGAACGACTCACACCACGAACCCGACGCTCACACCACGAGAAGCCCGAACGACTCACACAGGACGAAGAGCCCGAACGACTCACACCACGAAGAGCCCGAACGACTCACACCAGGAAGAAGGGCCCGAACGACTCACACCAGGACGAGACACCCCAAACGACTCAAATCACGAGGAGCGTGTTCTCTCCCTCCTCCTCCGCCTCGTCCTTCTCCCGCTGCCCTCACAAGGAGGATGTACAAGGAGGCGGGAGGAAGGAGGAACAAGGGAAATATGCGGGGCAAAGCGGACACACGCCTGAAAAACACAACTGTCGGCATGCTTCGCAAGAGTTGCTGTTGTGAGATGGGCTGATGGGGATACGCGAAGCGTAAAGAATTCTCAACATCAGCTGCGTCAACATTAGCATCATCATCAATATCCGCATCAGCATCAATATCATCATGATCAGCATCATCATCAACATCATCAGCACCAGCAGCATCATCATAATCAGCGCAGCAACAGTATCGTTGTCAGCATCATCAGCAGCAGCATCATCATCACCATCAGCATCATCATCATCATAATCAGCATCAGCATCGTCATCATCATCGTCGTCAGCATCATCAGCATAATCAGCATCATCAACAGCATCAACATCATCAGCAGCATCAGCAGCATCACCATTATCAGCATCGCCATCAGCATCATGGTCATCGCAATCGTTATCATCAGCATCATCATCAGCAGCATCATCAGCATCACCACCGCCTCCAGCATTAGCAGCAACAGCATCATCATAAATACCAGCATCTGCATCATCACCAGCATCAACAGCAGCAGCATCAGCATCATCATCATCATCATCATCATCAGGATCAGCAGCATCAGCATCATCATCGTCATCGTCGACATCATCAGCAGCAGCATCGTCATCATCATCATCAGCATCATCATCGTCATCATCACCAGCATTATCAGCATCATTTTCATAATCATCATTATCGTCATCGTCATCGTCATCGTCGCCGTCGACGTCGTCGTCATCGTCCTTGTCCTTCTCGGCATCAGCATCCTCCTCTCTTCCACTCCTCATCCTCTTCCTCCTCCCCTTCTCCTCCTCATCCTCCTCGTCCTCCCCAGATTCCTTCTCCTCATCGGCATCATCAGCATCGTCACTAGCAGCAGCATACTCCGCATCAGCATGGTCGTCGTCACCCTCACTCATCTTCTCCTCATTAAAAAATTATCCCGGCAAAGCAACCTAACAGCGATGTGTAGAAGCATATATGGAAGCATTCCCCTTAAGATTCAGATGAGAATCCAGTTGTAGAGTTCTGCTGTTCTCGCAGTCGCAGTCGCACTCGCGATGACAGTCGCAGTGGCAGCGGCAGTCGCAGTCACACCCTCAGCCTGCCTCAGTATCAGCCTGCCTCAGCCTCAGCCTCAGCCTGCCTCAGCCTCAGCCTCAGCCTGCTTCAGCCTCAGCCTCAGTCTGCCTTCAGCCTCAGCCTCTGTGCCTCAGCCTGCCTCAGCATCAGCCTGCATCCGCCTCAGCCTCAGCCTCAGCCTCAGCCTGCCTCAGCATCAGCCTGCCTCAACGTCTGCCTCAGCCTGCCTCAGCCTCAGTCTGCCTTCAGCCTCAGCCTCAGCCTCAGCCTGCCTCAGCATCAGCCTGCCTCAGCCTCAGCCTCAGCCTCAGCCTGCCTCAGCCTCAGCCTGCCTCAGCGTCTGCCTCAGCCTGCCTTCAGCCTCGGCCTCAGCCCCAGCCTGCCTCAGCCTCATCAGCCTCAGCCTGCCTGCCTCAGCCTCAGCATCAGCATCACCATTCTCAGCCTCTGCATCAGCATCAAAATGTGGCGCGGGAATGCAGTTCTGGGAACTCGAAGAGCACGAAGTGGCCTACAGTTGGCTCCGGGCATTCAAAATGTGGCCCGGGAATGGAGTTCTGGGAACTCGAAGAGCACGAAGTGGCCTACAGTTGGCTTCGGGCATTCAAAATGTGGCCCGGGAATGGAGTTCTGGGAACTCGAAGAGCACGAAGTGGCCTACAGTTGGCTCCGGGCATTCAAAATGTGGCCCGGGAATGGAGTTCTGGGAACTCGAAGAGCACGAAGTGGCCTACAGTTGGCTCCGGGCATTCAAAATGTGGCCCAGGAATGGAGTTCTGGGCACTCGAAGAGCACGAAGTGGCCTACAGTTGGCTCCGGGCATTCAAAATGTGGCCCGGGAATGGAGTTCTGGGAACTCGAAGAGCACCAAGTGTGTGACTGTTGCATCCGGTTATTCAGAATGTGGCCTGGGAGTGGGGCTCTGAGAGGTCGACGAGCACGAAGTGTGTGACTGTTGGTGAAAAACGAGCCCGGCACAGGCCCGGCCGGCAACTCCCAACGCCTGCCCGGACCCCCCTGTGGAGTGATCTGTGAGCTCTTTTGAGTCAACTAGAAACCTATCAGTCTTCGCTGTTAGGTAATTAACCCGGCAAAGCAACCTAACAGCGATGTGTAGGAGCATATCTGGAAGCATCCCCCTTAAGATTCAGATGAGAATCCAGTTGTAGAGTTCTGCTGTTCTCGCAGTCGTAGTCGCATTCGCGATGACAGTCGCAGTGGCCTGCATTAGCCTCAGCCTCAGCCTCAGCCTGCCTCAGCATCAGCCTCAGCCTCAGCTTCAGCCTCGGCCTCAGCCTCAGCCTCAGCCTGCTCCTGCATCAGCCTCAGTCTGCCTGCAGCCTCGGCCTCAGCCTCAGCCTGCCTCAGCCTGAGCCTGCCTCAGCCTAAGCCTCAGCCTCAGCCTGCCTCAGCATCAGCCAGCCTCAGCCTCAGCCTCAGCCTCAGCCTCAGCCTCAGCCTTAGCCTCAGCCTCAGCCTGCTTCAGCCTCAGCCTCAGTCTGCCTTCAGCCTCGGCCTCAGCCTCGGCCTGCCTCAGCCTCAGCCAGCATCAGCCTCAGCCTCAGCCTCAGCCTGCCTCAGCCTCAGCCTCAGCCTGCCTCAGCCTCAGCCTCAGCCTGCTTCAGCTTCAGCATCAGTCTGCCTTAAGCCTCGGCCTCGGCCTCGGCCTCAGCCTCAGCCTGCATGAGCCTCCACCTCAGCCTCAGCCTGGCTCAGCATCAGCCTGCCTCAGCCTCAGCCTCAGCCTGCCTCAGCTTCAGCCTCAGCCTGCTTCAGCCTCAGCCTCAGTCTGCCTTCAGCCTCGGCCTCAGCCTCAGCCTGCCTCAGCCTGAGCCTGCCTCAGCCTCAGCCTCAGCCTGCCTCAGCATCAGCCAGCCTCAGCCTCAGCCTCAGCCTCAGTCTCAGCCTCAGCCTGCTTCAGCCTCAGCCTCAGTCTGCCTTCAGCCTCGGCCTCAGCCTCGGCCTGCTTCAGCCTCAGCCTGCATCAGCCTCAGCCTCAGCCTCAGCCTGCCTCAGCCTCAGCCTCAGCCTGCCTCAGCCACAGCCTCAGCCTGCTTCAGCCTCAGCATCAGTCTGCCTTCAGCCTCGGCCTCGGCCTCGGCCTCAGTCTCAGCCTCAGCCTCAGCCTGCTTCAGCCTCAGCCTCAGCCTCAGCCTGGCTCAGCATCAGCCTGCCTCAGCCTCAGCCTCAGCCTGCCTCAGCCTCAGCCTCAGCCTGCTTCAGCCTAAGCCTCAGTCTGCCTTCAGCCTCGGCCTCAGCCTCAGGCTGCCTCAGCCTCGGCCTGCATCAGCCTCAGCCTCAGCCTCAGCCTGCCTCAGCATCAGCCTGCATCAGCCGCAGCCTCAGCCTGCCTCTGCCTCAGCCTCAGCCTCAATCTGCCTTCAGCCTCGGCTTCATTCTCAGCCTGCCTCAGCCTCAGCCTGCATCAGCCTCAGCCTCAGCCTGCCTCAGCCTCAGCCTGCCTCAGCCTCAGCCTCAGCCTCAGCCTGCCTCAGCCTCAGCCTCAGCCTGCTTCAGCCTCAGCCTCAGTCTGCCTTCAGCCTCGGCCTCGGCCTCGGCCTGCCTCAGCCTCAGCCTGCATCTGCCTCAGCCTCAGCCTCAGCCTCAGCCTGCCTCAGCCTCAGCCTCAGCCTGCCTCAGCCTCAGCCTGCCTCAGCCTCAGCCTCAGCCTGCTTCAGCCTCAGCCTCAGTCTGCCTTCAGCCTCGGCCTCAGCCTCAGCCTGCCTCAGCCTCCGCCTGCATCAGCCTCAGCCTCAGCCTCAGCCTGCCTCAGCATCAGCCTGCCTCAGCCGCAGCCTCAGCCTGCCTCTGCCTCAGCCTCAGCCTCAATCTGCCTTCAGCCTCGGCTTCAGTCTCAGCCTGCCTCTGCCTCAGCCTGCATCAGCCTCAGCATCAGCCTGCCTCAGCATTCAAAATGTGGCCAGGGAATGGAATTCTGGGAACTCGAAGAACACGAAGTGGCCTACAGTTTGCTCCGGGCATTCAAAATCATACCCAGGAATGGAGGTCTGGGAAGTCCAAGAGCACGAAGTGGCCTACAGTTGGCTCCGGGCATCCAAAATGTGGCCCGGGAATGGAGTTCTGGGAACTCGAAGACCACGAAGTGGCCTACAGTTGGCTCCGGGCATCCAAATTGTGGCCCGGGAATGGAGTTCTGGGAACTCGAAGACCACGAAGTGGCCTACAGTTGGCTCCGGGCATCCAAAATGTACGCCGGGAATGGAGTTCTGGGAACTCGAAGACCACGAAGTGGCCTACAGTTGGCTCCGGGCATTCAGAATGTGGCCCGGCAATGGAGTTCTGGGAGGTCGAAGAATGGAGTTCTGGGAGGTCGAAGAGCACGAAGTGTGTGACTGTTTGCGAAAAACGAGGTTCCCCGGCAATCCCCAACGGCCCCCCAACGGCCCCCCAACGGCCCCCCAACGGCTCCCCAACGGCTGCCCAGACCCCCCTGTGGAGTCATCTGCTGCTCTCTTTTGACACCACTAGAAACCTATCAGTCTTCGCTGTTAGGTAATTATCCCGGCAAAGCAACCTAACAGCGATGTGTAGGAGCATATCTGGAAGCATTCCCCTTAAGATTCAGATGAGAATCCAGTTGTAGAATTCTGCTGTTCTCGCAGTCGTAGTCGCATTCGCGATGACAGTCGCAGTGGCAAAGGCAGTCGCAGTCACAGCCTCAGCCTCAGCCTGCCTCAGCCTCAGCCTCAGCCTGCCTCAGCCTCAGCATGCCTCAGCCTCAGCCTCAGCCTGCTTCAGCCTCAGCCTCAGTCTGCCTTCAGCCTCGGCCTCAGCCTCAGCCTGCCTCAGCCTCAGCCTGCCACAGCCTCCGCTCAGCCTCAGCCTGCCTCAGCCTCAGGCTGCCTCAGCCTCAGCCTCAGCCTCGGCCTCAGCCTCAGCCTCAGCCTGCTTCAGCCTCAGCCTCTGCCTGCCTCCAGCCTCAGCCTCAGCCTCAGCCTGCCTCAGCCTCAGCCTGCATCAGCCTCAGCCTCAGCCTCAGCCTGCCTCTGCATCAGCCTGCTTCAGCCTCAGCCTCAGCCTGCCTCAGCCTCAGCCTCAGTCTGCTTCAGCCTCAGTCTGCCTTCAGCCTCGGCCTCAGCCTCAGCCTGCCTCAGCCTCAGCCTGCCTCAGCCTCAGCCTCAGCCTGCCTCAGCCTCAGCCTCAGCCTGCTTCAGCCTCAGCCTCAGTCTGCCTTCAGCCTCCGCCTCAGCCTCAGCCTGCCGCAGCCTCAGCCTGCATCAGCCTCAGCCTTAGCCTCAGCCTGCATCAGCCTCAGCCTGCATCAGCCTCAGCCTCAGCCTGCCTCAGCCTCAGCCTCAGCCTGCTTCAGCCTCAGCCTCAGTCTGCCTTCAGCCTCGGCGTCAGCCTCAGGCTGCCTCAGCCTCAGCCTGCATCAGCCTCAGCCTCAGCCTCAGCCTGCCTCAGCATCAGCCTGCCTCAGCCTCAGCCTCAGCCTGCCTCAGCCTCAGCCTCAGCCTGCTTCAGCCTCAGCCTCAGTCTGCCTTCAGCCTCGGCCTCAGCCTCAGCCTGCCTCAGCCTCAGCCTGCATCAGCCTCAGCCTCAGCCTCAGCCTGCCTCAGCATCAGCCTGCCTCAGCCTCAGCCTCAGCCTGCCTCTTAGCCTCAGCCTGCTTCAGCCTCAGCCTCAGTCTGCCTTCAGCCTCGGCCTCAGCCTCAGCCTGCCTCAGCCTCAGCCTGCCTCAGCCTCAGCCTCAGCCTCAGCCTGCATCAGCATCAGCCTGCCTCAGCCTCAGCCTCATCCTGCCTCAGCCTCAGCCTCAGCCTGCTTCAGCCTCAGCATCAGCCTGCCTTCAGCCTCGGCCTCCGCCTCAGCCTGCCTCAGCCTCAGCCATCAGCCTCAGCCTCAGCCTCAGCCTCAGCCTCAGCCTCAGCCTCAGCCTCAGCCTGCCTCAGCATCAGCCTGCCTCAGCCTCAGCCTCAGCCTGCCTCAGCCTCAGCCTCAGCCTCAGCCTCAGCCTGCTTCAGCCAAAGCCTCAGTCTGCCTTCAGCCTTGGCCTCAGCCTCAGCCTGCCTCAGCCTCAGCCTGCATCAGCCTCAGCCTCAGCCTCAGCCTGCCTCAGCCTCAGCCTCAGCCTCAGCCTCAGCCTCAGCCTGCCTCAGCCATCAGCCTCAGCCTCAGCCTCAGCCTCAGCCTCAGCCTCAGCCTCAGCCTCAGCCTCAGCCTCAGCCTGCCTCAGCCTCAGCCTCAGCCTCAGCCTCAGCCTGCCTCAGCATTCAAAATGTGGCCCGGGAATGGAGTTCTGGGAACTCGAAGACACGAAGTGGCCTACAGTTGGCTCCGGGCATTCAAAATCATGCCCAGGAATGGAGTTCTGGGAACTCGAAGATCACGAAGTGGCCTACAGTTGGCTCCGGGCATTCAAAATGTGGCCCGGGAATGGAGTTCTGGGAACTCGAAGAGCACGAAGTGGCCTACAGTTGGCTCCGGGCATCCAAAATGTGGCCCGGGAATGGAGTTCTGGGAAGTCGAAGAGCACGAAGTGGCCTACAGTTGGCTCCGGGCATCCAAAATGTGGCCCGGGAATGGAGTTCTGGGAAGTCGAAGAGCACGAAGTGGCGTACAGTTGGCTCCGGGCATTCAGAATGTGGCCCGGGAATGGAGCTCTGGGAAATCGAAAAGCACGAAGTGTATGACTGTATGCGAAAAACGATCCCCCCCGGCAAACCCCAACGGCCCCCCAACGGCTGCCCAGACCCCCCTGTGGAGTAATGCGCTGCTCTCTTTTTACCCTATTAGAAACCGATCAGTCTTCGATGTTAGGTAAAAACAATGTATGTCAGTGTTGTTGCGCCGAGCTGTTAGAGAACAAGTTGTTGCAAACGTGCTTCCTGCGTAGTGTGTCATCACTGTATAAGGCAACGGTCGAAAACAGATCGGAGCCCAGTGATGGCGCACAGCACGGCAAGAAAAAGTATCGGTTTGCCTTTAATTCCCAGCGTAGCTCTCCAATGTTGATCTAACCTCCGTTGCCTCGTGCCGACAAGAGTGCTTCTCAACGTGTCGAGGAATCTCAAGCTGTGACATCCCCATCGGCGGCCCCCCACTGATCTTGCATGAGCCTGGGCACGCATGTGCCACTTGTAGTTATGATTCGTCGGCTTCCTCCCCCTCCTCACCCTCCTCGTCTTCCGTCTCCTCATCATCCCTCTTTCCTCTGCCACCTCCTCCTCCTCCCTTCCTCCCTCCCTCCCTCCCTCCCTCACTTCCTCTTGCTCATCCTCCTCCTCGTCATCATCTTCAGCATCATCCTCCCGGTCCATCCGCTTCACCCCTCCTCCCTCTCCCCCTCCTCCTCCCCTCGTTCTTCGTCGAACGTCGCCCTGACGCCCCCTCTCGACACGCCCGCAAGGAGTACTGAAAAAATGGGCACGATGTCCAACAACAAATGCTGCACAAAACCGACAGCAACCGCTGTTGAGACAACGAATCCTGCTCGAAATCTACACACGTCGGTCGTACTGACTCTTGCACCGACGTGACCGTGTCCTCCTCGTCCTCGTCGTCCTCATCCTCCTCTCCTCCTCCTCCTCCTCCTCCTCCTCCTCCTCCTCCTCCTCCCTCCCCACCCCCTCTTCCTCCTCCTCCTCCTCCTCCTCCTCCTCCTCCTCCTCCTCCTCCTCCTCCTCCTCCTCCTCCTGCCCTATCATCCCCCACGTCCCTCTGCTCCCCCCCCCCTCCCTCGCCCTTCGGCGAGCGTTGGGCCCCCGACATTCTGAGACGTGTTCGACGCCTTCTCCCGAGCCACACACAGGGAGGCACCAACGATACGCCCACACAGGTCCTGGCCAGGATCCACCCGGGCCCGGGATCGGTGCATACGGCCTCCTGCCCATGGGCAGGATGCGCACACACCGATCCCGGGCCCGGGATCGGCCGGGGCTGGATCGGTGTCGGCGTATAGCTGGTGCCCTCCGAGCAGGGGGCTTCAGGGAAGACTGGAGGGCTTCTGAGAAGGCCCTCGGCGCGCCGCCGACCGACGACCTCCCGCACCGCCAAATCCCCTCGGAATCCGTCCCCGCACCCCTCCTGTGAAGGGGCCCTGGGGCACACAGATAGAGACACACAAATAACAGGATTCCCCATAGTCTCCCACAGTTTCTGGGTTTGCGTCTTCTCCCCCACTTTCTGGGGAATCAACGATGAAGTGTGTCTGTGTATTTTTTCCCTGCTGAAAATAATCAGTCCCCGCACCCCTCCTGGGGTCCGCTCCAACCAGTGCCGTCCGAAGAGACAAGCCTGAAGGGAAACCCCGCAGTCTCTGTGGAACATTTGTGTTGTTTGGGTTTTTAGTTTTCGCTTCAAGCACTTCAGTGACTTTGGTTTTTTGGGTTTGTCCAGAATGGTGTTCCCAAAGTTCTTGCATTCCTTCAGAAGGGGGGGAGGGGGAGGAGGAGGAGGAAGGAAAACTAGGAGGACGAAGAGGAGGCGGAAGAGGAGGAGGCGGAGAAAGGAGGAGGGATGACATTTTTGTGGTGTCCAAGCCAAGTGCAGGGACTTCAAATTTCATTTACTGGAAGGTTTTTTGTTGGAAGTCCTTTTGTAGAGGTTTCAAGCGGAATCCTTTTCTAGAGGCTCTCAATAAGAATCATTTCGCACAAGCTCTCAAGAGGAATCCTTTTGGAGAGGGTTTCAAGCGGAATCCGTGTGTAGAGGCTCTCAGTGGGAATCCTGTTGTGGAGGCTCTCAATAGTAATGCTTGTGTACATGCTCTCAACAGAAATCTTGTGTACCGGCTTTCAATATGAATCCTTTTGTATTGGCTTCCAATCTGAATTCTTGCGCAGAGGCTCTCAATGAGAACCCTTTATGAAGAGGCTTTCAATAGGAATCCCTTCGTAGAGGCTGTCAATCTGAATTCTTTTGCGAAGGATTACGATCGGAATCCTTCGGTAGAGGCTCTCAATAAGAATCCTTGTTTGTAAAGAATTTCAATCGGAATCGTTGTGTAGAGGCTCTCAAAAGGAATCATGCTGTAAAGGCTATCAATAGGAAGTCGTTTGCGGAGGCTCTCACTAGGAATCCGTGTGTAGAGGTTCTCAATATGAACCCTTGCGTATCAGCTTTCAATCGGAATAGTTTTGTATTGGTTTTCAATAGGAACCTTTTTGTAGAGGCTCTCAATTGGAATCCTTATGTAGAAGCTCTCAGTAGGAATCTGTATTGCACATGCTCTCAATAGGGATCCTTTTTTGCATTGGTTTTCAGTAGGAATCCTTTGGTAGAGGCTCTCAATACGAATCCTTGTGATGCGCTCAATAGGAATCCTTATGTAGAGCTTTCAATAGGAATCCTTGTGTAGAGGCCCCCAGTAGGAATCATTGCGTAGAGGCTCGCAACAGAAATCCCATCGTGGAGGCTCTCAATAGGAATCCTTTCGCGCAGTCTCTCGAGAGGAATCCTTTTGTATTGGCTGTCAATAGGAATCCGTCTGTATTGGCTTTCAACATGAATCCTTTTGTAGAAGCTCTCAATCGGAATCCTTTTGTATTGGCTTCACACGGGAATCCTCCTGGAGGCTTCCAATATAAATCCTTGTGTAAAGGATTTCGATCGGAATCCTTCTGTAGAGGCTCTCACTAAGAATCCTTTTATGTAGAGGTTTTCAATCGGAATCATGTGGTAGAGGCTCTCAATAGGAATCCTTTTGCAGAGGCTGTCAATCGGAATCCTTGTTTTCAGGACTTCAATAGGAATCCTTCTGTGGAGGCTCTCAATCGGAATCCTTTTGTAGAGGCTCTCAATAGGAATCCTTTTGTACAGGCTCTCAAGAGGATTCAATCGGAATCCTTTTGCGTGGGCTTTCAATATGAATCCGTTTGTAGAGGTGTTCAATCGGAATCCTTGTGTAGAGGCTTTCAGTAAGAATCCTTTGGGAAGGTTGTTTGTGTAAGGTTCCAGGAATCATCGATTCTTCGCGAGGAGGGTTTGTGGGAGGTTTTTGTTTCTGGAAGGTTCCACGAATCCATGGGGGGACATGGCTTCCATCATGTCAGCTTTTCGGCATGCAGGAGGAGTGAGCGGGAAGCCCATCTGCCTGTGATCCCGCGACGCAATGGTGATTATGGACTTTGCTTGCGAGGGCAGGGGCGCGACTTCATGTGGATCGCGGAGAGATCGCAAGTAGAGGTTGACGAATTCGTGACACTGGATTGTCTCTGCCGTGGTGCGTAAGAAAAACAGATCAGGGAAACGACGACCCCCGTTAGGCCCGCACGGCCTAAATATATATATAGAGAGAGATAGATAGATATAGATATAGATATAGATACGGCCGTTCCAAGTGTGTCAACATGAGTAGCGACAACGAATGTGTCTAGAGACGCTTCCAGGGAGTCTTGAGATCGCTTCGGGGGCAGCTTCCCGGGCCAGATCATGGTACACTCGGCCGGCGAATTTGATCCGTGAATAGGATTCCTTACGACCCCCATTTGCAAGGGGCTCGGACTTACCGACTACTAGGCTGCTCAGGTCTGCTCTTACTACCCTACGAGCATCAACCCCTCCTCCGTCGCCCCAGAAGCACAGATTGCGCTCGCTGCCCCCCAGCGAGCTTGAAAGGTAGCCTTTGCCCTCCACTTGCCGTCGCTCGGACGTCCATTCCCTGTGCTTTTGTTCGGTTTCGTGCGTGGTTTGTTCGCCAGATGGTCGAGGATGCTCCTCGAAGGTCGTCGCCGAGAAAGACAATGCACACGTCCGAGCAATGCCAAGTCCAGCACCGCCGACGACGACGACGACGACGCCGACGCCGACGACGACGACGACAACGACGACGACGACGACGACGACAGACCCCCCGGGCGTGGCCTCCGCTCCGCGGCCCGCACCTCCTCGGACCCCACGCCCCGCGCCTGCCGCACCGCCAGCACCGCCTCCTGGGCGGCCCGGAGCTCCTCGCAGCTCTCGCGCGAAGGGCGCGCGCGCGCGCCCCTCAGAGCTGCAGTGGCAGGGTTTCTTAAGGAACCGAACTTTATACACCGATGCTTTTTTCCGGTCCCGCACTGAGATTCGCACGAGAAAACGGATGATGGTGTCTACGGCATCCCGGTGTATACGGTTTTTGTCGTTTCCACGGGAAAACGGGGAAACAAGTATACACCACACCACCCCGACGTCGCCCCCGACCCTCAAAAAGTCGTGGGATTGAAACAAAACCGCCACTGGTAATGTACACGTTCCAGTTTCCGATTAAGGACCACATCCCACAAATAGTTCCGAACACCAAGAAAAAGTAGCGAAACAGTGTCTGCCCGACGCGCTGGCGAAGTGCCGAACGAGTATCGCCTCCCAGGGTCCGACACGTGAAACCCCTCCAGTTTTGGATACTTCCTTGATGCTGGAAACTCTTTCTGGTGATCACGGCCAAAGTATGTTGGAACATCATAGGGCAGGGTCCGCATGTCACACCCGCCCCAAATGAGGCACAACCCTCACACGCCTCCGTGGCCTCGTAGGGAGCTCCATCGAAGGCCCCCTTGTCAGGTTCCACACGGCGTGCTTGCCACCATATCGGCATTCCCCATAGCACGCTTCGAGGCCCTATGCAGGTAGCTTCCCTTCCTTCGTCCCGCCTGCCTCGCGGCATTCACACCTGCATATGGTTGGGCCCTTCGCCCAGATAATCAGATATGTTCATGTGTTGGGCCCCTGGAGGTCCTTTCCCAGCCCACGGGCCGTCAGTGCTCAGACATGGCTCAGGATCGAGATCCCTGGCGAGAACACCATGGGTCAGGATCGAGATTCCCGGAGGAGAGGCCACCCAAGGTCAGCGCTCACTCGGCCCAGCCGCGGCCATGCCGCGAACCCGGGCCTCGGCCGGCAGCGCGGCACAGCTCTCAAGCCCAGGCCAGCAGGCGGAAAATTCGGACGCGCGAAATGGTACGGAAAAAAATGATACAGTGCCCAACAACAGATGCTGTCACAAACCAACAGCGGCCGCTGTTGGGCAGACGGCCTTCTGTCTCAAACGGACACAGTCCGCGGCGACGCCGACAGCGAATCCTGTTCAAAATGAACAGGAACTGCTGCCGGTCTTTGTACCCATTCTTTCCGTACCCATGTCGATCGTCCCGAGAAGGGAGGGGGGGGTCGGCTCCACGCGGGCGGCGAAAAGAAACAGGCCTTACGCGCGATGGCATAGCAACCCCACGCTGAAGCTTACGCGGGCCGACGGCGCGGCAGACCACATGGGCAACGAGGGCGCTTACGCGCGACCTTGCGCGGGAAGCTCCAAATGTCGACATTACCCCGGCGCGCGACATTACGCGCGCCAATGTCGGTGAAAACGACCCCGTTTTTCTGCGTCCAAGCCCGGGTCAGCCAGAGGGGATCGGACAGGACTGGCCGAACCCCGCCAGCGCTGACCCTGGTTACGTCTGCCCCGATCGGGAGCTCCGCGTTCTCGAGAGGTCATCGGAAGCCTCCAGAGGCATCCCGAGGCCCAAGTGATAAACAAGAACAGAAACAAAACAAGCACTCTGCTTATCCTCCTCCTCCTCCTCCTCCTCCTCCTCCTCCTCCTCCTCCTCCTCTTCCTCCTCCTTTGCCTCTTCGAACCTCGAACCTGCGGTCTCCCGGGTGTTCAGGAGACGCAGCCCTTCACCTCATCGTCCTCCTCCTCCTCGTTCTCGTCCTCCTCCTCCTCCTCCTCTTCCTCCTCCTTTGCCTCCTCGAATCTCCAACCTGCGGTCTCCCGGGTCTTCAGGAGACGCAGCCCTTCACTTCATCGTCTTCCTCCTCCTCCTGCTCGTTCTCGTCCTCCTCCTCCTCCTCCTCCTCATCCTCCTCCTCCTCCTCCTCCTCCCCCTGCCCCGCGTCGAAACAAAGTGGTGCTAGAGGTTGCGCCTGTCTAGTGGGGAGGCATCGGCAGGAGAGGTCAAAGAACAAACAAAGAAACTGAGCATCTTCATCATCCGCGGGAAACGGGCCCGCTGTGACTCTGTCGCGACGCCCGAACGCCAGGGGACAGCAGGTGCGCAGCGGGGTCCTTCATGGTGGGGCTCGTCTCGACCATGTCGAGCGCCAGGGCCGCGGCGCGAGCCTGAGTACAGTGCGGACGCGGCCGCAAGAAATCATCGCAAGAAGCCCAACCCTGAAAATCCGCGCGCGAGGTGCAGCGGGGGAGAAACCTAGAGCACACTGAGTGCAGCATATTCGTAACGCCCGCAGGAAGTCCCCGCGCAACGCGCGCAGCGAAAAAAATCAAGGTGCGCCGACGAAAAGCACATGGTTTCCTAATGCGCGTCCCCACGGTATCGTAGCACCTTCATGGATAGGGGCATTCACGCGAGCTCTCGGTTGGGTGCTGGGAGCTTCTACGGGGCAGCAGGAAGGGACCAGGGGAGGAGAGGGCACGGATTGACATCCCCTACTAAGAATGGCAATACTACCGCCACCACCACCACCACCACCACCACCACTACTACTACTACTACTACGACGACGACGACGACGACGACGACGACGACGACGACGACGACGACGACGACGACGACGACGACGACGACTACTACTACTACTACTACTACTACTACTACTACGACTACGACAACGACTACGACTACGAC
>CAUYUJ010017785.1:199436-224680 GCA_963575745.1 Prorocentrum cordatum
CGAGCGCAGCGAGGCAAGCAAGAAGAAGGGCGTGGACGAACAGAAGCACGGACTGGGGCGCATGTCCTGGCAAAGGCGGCGCCGTGCGAACCCTGCCACTGGGGCCTTCGATGAACCCCCTTTATGGCCACGATCATCGTGAGAGGGACGCATGCGGACCAGCCTCTGGTGGACCCCCCAATTGGGGCCACGATCCTCATGAGGGGTGTGCCGAAGTGGGCGATGGACGCATGCGGACCCTGCCGCTGAGGCCTTCAGTGGAGTTCCCTGAGGGGCAACGATCCTCGTGAGGGCTGTGCCAGAATGGGCGGGGGACGCATGTGGACCCTGGCACTTAGGCCTTCGAGGAGCTCCAGTGGAGCCAGAACTCGTGAGAGGTGTGCCGAAATAGGCGGGAGGGGCGCATGCGGACCCTTCCACTTAGGCCTGCGGCGGAGCTCCGTTTGGGGCCACGATCCTTGCGAGGGGTGTGCCAAAATCGGTTCGGGGACGCATGCGGACCCTTCCACTTGGGCCTGCGGTGTAGCTCCGTTTGGGGCAACGATCCTTGTGAGGGGTGTGCTAAAATCGGTTTGGGGACGCATGCGGACCCGGCCACTGAGGCCTTCGGTGGAGCTTCCCGTGGGGCGCTCTCGCACTGAGAGGAACTTGGGGGTTGACTTCGGGTCTGGGCGGAGGTTGGGTCGCACCACTAAGCGAGAGCGTTTGGCTGCTGCCGTCGTCCGCTCGAGGCGTTTAAAGATTTTGCAAATAGCTAAACGTCGCCGACTCATCGCTCGCATGGTCAAAGCCACCGTGGAAACCAGCGTTTCCTATGGCACCAGCGTCACTGGAACCAATGGGCAGGAGCTCCAGAGGCTTAGGCAGTTAGTAGGCAATCAGGGCCCCACCAGCTCCGCTTCCCTCACGCTCCGTCTCCTGCTCACCCCTGGAAGTCGGGTGGACCCTATTTTCAAGGCTTCCGCCGACCCGCTTTGTGCCATGCTGGCCGCGTGGAAGCAGCATTGGGTCCCCCAGCACATAATAACTCAAGGAATTCGGCAGGCCCAGCGGCGAGCTCAATCCAGCAAAGGCAGTCCGTGGCAAAATGTTGCGGGGCCCTTCACGGCCTACCTGGCCACGCTCGATCGGTTGGGAATTCTGGCCGACGGGTTTAGTTCTTGGACCTTCCCCTGGGGCCTCACTATACAGCCGGCCACCTTTTGCGTCCATGGGCTAAGGAAGCTCATCGACTTGGCCTGTGAGGCCTGGCAGTGGAAGCAAATTTGTACCACGCTTGACTGCCCCGAGATTAAGTCAGGCGTTTTGCTCGAACCAGTCCTCAGTCTGCTCGGTCGTTCTTCACCGCTGTCGCCTGATGAAAAGGCCTATCTTCGGTCAGTCGTCATCGGTGCTCAGTGGACGCAGCAGCGCTTGTTCGAGGCCAAATATGTTCAATCCCCGCTCTGCTGCATCTGTCATAGCTTCTCAGGCACCGTGTATCACCGTCATCTGCTTTGTGATGGGTTGGTCTCTGCTGGTTTGCAGCCCGCAGGCCCTCTCCGTCGCGTCCTGCCGCAGGAACCCACAGAGCTCGTGAGCTTGCTTGGCAGCCGTGTGCTTCTCCCGTTCGACAGGTTCCCGCAGCGGCCAGAGCCCGCGCCAGAGCAATTCTACCTGGGTGAGCGCAGTTTGCTCACTGGGGACTTATTTGTAGATGGTTCCATGTTCGATCACGACGTGCCCAATGCTGCCGTCGCAGGTTGGGCTGTCATTGCAATGCATCCTGACCCTCCTCCTCCAAGGGCTCTCGACGAGTTTCGTGTGTTGGTCGTCTACGGAGGCGGAGTCGAGGGCCCGATTCAGTGCATCGATCGTGCTGAGTTGGTAGCGGTTTTGAACACTCTCAGAGTTGCCATGCCGCCTGTCACCATCCACACTGACAGTGAATTTGTTTTCTCAGGCGTTGTAAAGCGTGGGCGTGAGGCATGTTGTGCTTTGCTCGCTGCCCATGCTGACGTCTGGGAGCTCCTCTGGACAAAGCTGGAGGACCGGGGTGGGGTGGGACCCGCTTCCGTCAGGTTTGTAAAGGTTAAGGCCCACCCCACCCCAGAGCAGCGCCGCTCTATCGACCCGCGTCTCCTCGCGGGCAACGGGTTTGCCGACCAGTGGGCGAAGAAGATAGCTGCTCTGGGGCGCCTGGATTTCGAGCGTCGTGATCGGTGTCGGAAGTTTTCGAGGCTTGTGCGTGCGGTGGGAGAGCAGGTAGGCAGGGCCGCTCCCCTCGCGGCCGCCGACACCGAGCGCCTCACGGCGTCCCAGATGAAGGCGGCCCGCGCCGCGCGGCGCCAGGCCAGCGAGCTGGCCGCCGCCGCCGCCGCCGCCACCGCCGCCCTTGCCCCACCTCCGAGCGCTCCCCCCCGTCGTGTCGTTCTCGCTGGGGGACACGCTCTACGAAGGTGGGTCAGCGAGGAGCGTGGCGACAATTCGGGCGGAGTGGTCTGTGTTAGGTGTGGGGCCGTCTGCACCACGCACGTTGTCAAGCTGGGCCAGGTCTGTGGACACCCCTCGGCCTGGGGCAAGAGGGTGCTCAGAGGCCTGGCCCAGGGACAGTTGCTGTTTCGGGGCCGCTGGATTTCGGTTCAGCTTGGGCCCCTGTCTCCAGAGAGCTCGGAGGTGAGCTGATCCCGAGCTGTGTACAGCGGTAGGGGGCAGGCTCACTGACCCCCCGTTGTTGTCAATCTGTGTCGCAGGAGCACGAGAGGACGCGGCGCGCTGCTCTTTCCAAAGGAGGACTCATTACCACAGGATGGTTGGGAAATCTAGCGCGGTGGATGCAACGAGCCTGTAGCGGCGGCGTCCCTGCCACTGGTGACGCGCCCCCAGGCGACTGCTGCTACTCTTCCTCCTCGTCTCCTCGTCATCTCCTCTTCGTCCTCCTCCTCCTCCTCCTCCTTCTCCTCCTCATCCTCCTCCTTCTTTTCATTCCCTTCTCCTCCTCCTCCTCCTCCTCCTCCTCCTCCTTCGCCTTCTCATCATCCTTCTGCTTCTCGTAGTCCTCATCTTCGTCAATCCGCCCTCCTCCCTCCCCCTGTCTTCAGATAGCAAGCATTTGAGACGTCCTATCGCCTCGCCCTTGTCCCCCACCGCCTCATCATCTTCATCCCCTCCTCCCCGACGCATCAATACGCCAGCACCTGACACCCCAGTCCACACGCCCGAGGAATCCCTCCCCTCATTCCAGGAGGCCCCGATGAGTCGCGTAAACTCTACCCGCCACCCCTGGCATGAGACCCTTCGAGTCCGTCTTAAGGGTATCATCGTTGTCACCATCGCATCATCGTCGTCGTCCCCATCACCCTCCTCCTCCTCCTCCTCCACCTCCTCCTACTCCTCCTCATCATCATGACCATCCTCATTGTCGTCGTCATCATCAGCAACATCATCGTCATCATCACCCTCATCATCACATTCATCATAATCAGCAACCTCAACGTCAACCCCAACCTAAAAATCAGCATTACCACCATCATCAGCATCACCATGATCATCTTCATCATCATCAGCATCAGCATCATCAGCATCATCAGCATATTCATCATCATCAGCATCATCATCATCAGCATCATCATCATCAGCATCAGCATCAGCATCATCATCATCATCAGCATCATCATCATCATCATAATCATCATCATCATCATCATCATCATCATCATCATCATCAGCATCATCAGCAGCAGCAGCAGCAGTAGCATCATCATCATCATCAGCATCATCATCATCATCATCATCATCAGCAGCAGCAGCATCATCATCATCATCATCATCAGCAGCATCATCACAATCACCATCACCATCTCCATCTCTATCTCCATCACCATGCCATCATCGTCATCATCATGGTCGTCCTGCTCCTCGTCCGGCCTTCCCCCGCCTCCTGCCTCCTCCCTCCTCCGCCCCCAGACATCCCCAGGCATCCAGCAAGGCGTCATCTTCAATGCGCGGGCCCCAGAGGCTGACCCACTCCCCGTGGTCAGCATTTCATCCCAGACTCCCGTCCCATCTCTGAATCGAGGAATGAAAAAACGCCCCTACCCTGGGTTACAAGTGCGTGGCCCGCAGAGAGCCGCCAGGACGCCGCGCGGCACGAGCGACACGCAGGGTTTTACCCTGTCAGCCCACAGGAGGTTCAGCGCACAGCGCCTCGTAAACCAGGGTAGGGGCGTTTGTTTACGCCCTTGACTGAAGACCTCGGGGCCCGAAGACGGCCCCCGGGCGGCCGCACCGAGGGAGAGAGCGGCGGTGCAACAATAACTGTTCGCGGGAGGGGGCTGGGCCTGCCCCGCCCTCCCGTCCTCCGCGCCCTCCCCTCGGAGGAGAAGCGGAGACCACCGCCGCCCAGCACCCGGGACGGGCGCGGCCAGGGCGGCGCCCGCCCCGAACCGCAATGCAATGCGCGTAGATCACCGCCGCCCACAACCCGTCGGGGGGCGGTGGCACGCCTGGGCGTCGTCGGGCACTGGGTGGTGGCGGTGGTGGCTTTAGTTTCTCCACGGAGTCCTCGAACCCCTCCCTCGGGATTCCCTTCCCCCCTCCCCCCCGCGGCAGCAGCCGGGGCCGAGGCGGCGGGAAAACGAGGGGGGAAGGGGCCGAGGCCGCGGTGGGGCCTTCCTCTGGCCGTCCTCGCGGAGGCGCGCCAGGTGGTCGCTCTTCCTCGCGGCCGCCTTCGCCTCGGCTCCACCGTCCCTCCGCCCGCGCTGGTCCTCGGACGAGAGGAGGAGGAGGAGGAGGAGGAGGAGGAGGAGGAGGAGGAGGAGGAGCAGCAGCAGCAGCAGCAGCAGCAGCAGCAGCAGGAGATGGAGGAGGAGGAGGAGGAGGAGGAAGAGGAGGAGGAGGAGGATCGGCGGTGGGCCTTGCCTCCTCTGGTTCTGCTTCCCTGGGCCCTGGTCTTACCTCTTCGCCTTGGCCACAGCCGTCCCAGAGCGCCCTGGGACACTCTCAAAACACAGTGGATCGAGTTGTCCACTGGAGCGAGGGTTCTCCGCTCACGCGAACCCATTTCAAGTCGCACAGATGTGGGATGGTCCTGGGCCAGCAGAAGCCGTTGCGCTCCATTACGTTCTCCAGATTCTCCTTTTGATTCTGGCCAGGTTGGAGAGACGCCGTCAGGGCCAAGGGCGGGGTGGCATGTCGAACCCCGGGCCCGGAAGGGTGGGAATCAGTGCTCGCTGGCAGCCCAACGGTTTGCGCCTGGTCTGGGCCGCGCTGCATATGGGGGGATCATTGGTGAAGTGTCGGCACCTGCGGCAGGCGTTTGCTGTCTCAGCTGGGGGTTTTCGGCACTCACAGATTTGGTAATTCAGACGACTAGTTGCGGCCCACGCCGTCGCCACCAAGACAGGCCACGTCGGACCAACCACAAGCTTTCTTTCATCCACCCGATCTGGTGGCCAGTCTGGTATGGATTGGTAGCGCGGGGTCCCCCAAAGCGGGCGGAAATTCGTTCCCATTCGATCAGGCCCATCAATCCTGTCCGCGTCTGCGTGCCGGCGGCAATCACTATTCATCCAAAGTCTAACTAAGAGAAGTTGGCAGAGCAATAAGCAGCACGAGGACCGAGGGGTAAGAGGCTCACCGTCGTGGCCGCCGTCGTGGCATCCGCGTTCGTCGACACCGTTGTCGTCGTCGTCGTCGGCGTCGTCGGCGTCGACGTCGTCGCCGTCACCGTGGTGGTGGTCGTGGTCGTGGTCGTGGGTGTGGTCGTGGTCGTGGTCGTGGTCGTGGTCGTCGTCGTGGTCGTGCTCGTCGTCGTCTCCGTGGTCGTGGTCGTGGTCGTTGTCCTGGCCGTGGTCGTGGTCGTCGTCGTCGTCGTGGTCGTGGTCGTGGTCGTGGTCGTGGTAGTGACCGTGGTCGTCGTCGTCGCCGTCATCGTCGACACCGTGGTCGTGGTCGTGGTCGTGGTAGTGGTCGTGGTCGTGGTCGTCGTCGTCACCGTGGTCGTAGTCGTGGTCGGTGTCGTGGCCGTGGTCGCGGTCATGGTAGTGACCGTGGTCGTGGTTGTGGTCGTCGTCGTCGTCGTGCTCGTCGTCGTCGTCGCCGTCGTCGTCGTCGACTTCGTCGCGGTCGTGTTCGTGGTCGTGGTCGTCGTCGTCGTCGTCGTGGTCGGCGCCGTCGTCAACGTGGTCGTGGTCGTGGTCGTGGTCGTGGCACTGGTCGCGATCGTGATCGTCGTCGTCGTGGTCGTAGTGGACGTGGTCGTGGTCGTGGCCGTGGTCGTGGTCGTGGTCGTCGTCGTCGTGGCCGTGGTCGTGGTTGTGGTCGTCGTCGCGGTCATCGTCTTCGTCGTTGTCGTCGTCGTCCGTCGTCGCCATCATCATCATCATTCGTCGTCGTAACCGTGGTCGTAGTCGTGGTCGTTGTCGTCGTCGTCCGCCGTCGCCATCATCATCATCATTCGTCGTCGTAACCGTGGTCGTAGTCGTGGTCGTGGTCGTGGTCGCCGTCGTGGTCGCGGTCGTCGTCGTCGTCGTCGTCATCGTCATCGCCGCCGTCGTGGTCGTCGGCGTCGTCGTCGTCGCCATCACCGTGGTCGTGGGTCGTGGTCGTGGTCATGGTCTCCGTCGCGGTCTTGGTCGTGGTCGTGGTCGTCGCCGCCGTCGTGGTCGTGGTCGTGGTCGTGGTCGTCACCGTGGTCGTGGTCGTGGTCGAGGCCATGGTCGTCGTCGTGGTCGTGAGCGTGGTTGTGGTCGTGGTCGTGGTCGTCGTCGTCGTCGCCGCCGTCGTCTTCGTCACCGTGGTCGCGGTCGCGGTCATGGTCGAAGTCGTGGTCGTGGTCGTGGTGTCGTGGTCGTTGTCGAGGTCGCCGCCGTCGTGTTCGTCGTCTTGGTCGTGGCCGTGGTCGTGGTCGTGGTCGTGGTCGTCGTCAGCGTGGTCGTGAACGTGGTCGTGATCGTGGTCGTCGTCGTCGTCGTCACCGTGGTCGTGGTCGTGGTCGTGGTCGTGGTCGTGGACGTGGTCGTGGTCGTCGTCGTCGTGGTCGTCGTCGTGGCAGCGACAGGCGGAGAGGATCGGCCAGCCGCCCCGGGGACTGGGGCCTGCGCCCCGCACTGGCCCTGTGCGCCGGCGCCCTCCTCCAGCTCGTGCAGCAGCGCCACCATCTCCGACGGCACCGTCAGCTGCAGGGCCCTGGCCTTGCACCGGGGGGCGCATGACGGGCAAGCGGCGCGACCACGTCAACCGCCGCTATCGCGCCACAGTGATTCCTGCTGGAGCGTGCGGCGCACCCAAGGCTGGAGCAGGAGGCGCGCCACGGCTCTCTGAGACTCGCCATCGCTCGCACGTCCATTCCCCGTGCATTTTTCGGTCTCGTGCGTTGATTCTTCGCGAGATGATCCAATCTGTTCCTCGATGGTCCTGCCGAGAAAAAATGCGCACGTCCGAGCGATGCCAAGGTGCGTCGATGCTGCGTCGAGCTGCGGGGAACTGGAGCTGAAGTCGGAGGACAGTCGAACGGACTCTTCAGGTAGGCCCTGGGAAGGCCCCCGAAGCGGGCGCGTGGCGGGCGGCTCTGGCAGGAGTACCGCGGCTCTCGCTTCTTCCCCCCCCGAGAGGCAGCTCGGCATTTAGGGAGGACATCTGTTCTATGCTGTCAATTCTTACGTGTTCTATGTATTTGTACATATTGGGGACATGTAGGGGAAACATCAGCAGCGCATGCCCGCTCCGAAAATTTGTTCATCCTGCTGGGTACACACCAGACTTCTCCGGACAAAGCGGTGAGAAGTCGCCTGGGAGAGGTTCTGCTCTTGAAATTGCGCGCGGGGAGGAAGTCAGAATGGAGTAGCAGGCCAGGAGTGAGTCCCCCCGTGTGGTATGACAGGGAGAGGGATCTTACTCTGAAATGGCGATGCACGACAAACATTGCCACAAGAGGAGGCTCCGGGAAGCTCTCCCGCCCGCCCAGGCCGCAGGGCGTCGAGCCAGGAGTCAACGGAGACCAGAGGCCCCTTAGATGGGGTCCGGGCAGCTGGGGCCGGATTGCAAGAAGGATTGCAAAAAGGATTGCAAAAAACGAAGGATGGGTTTTTTTTTGCAATCCTTTTTTGCAATCCTTCTTTTTTGCAATCGATCGCGCCGCAGCGCCGATGCATCGGCGATGCATCGGCGATGCATCGGCCACGCGGCGGCGCCGTCGGCGTGGAGAACATCGGGCTCCGCAGCGAGCCGCGTCGTCGATGCAGCGGCGACGGCGGGGCAGTGCTCCGGCCCCGTCCAGGGAGGCCTCTATATAGAGGGGGGGAGAGGGGGAGAGCCCGCTCGGCGTCGCCGCAGTCGTCGGGTGCCCAGGAGGCGCAGCTCTCGTGGCGGGTGGGTGGCCGTGGCGCGCCGCCGTGGGGAGCCCGGCAGAGTGTCACCGGGCAGGTCGGGCGTGTCCTCCCATACAGGCGGGCGTTGGAAGAGAAATGCATTTACAGAGAAGACAACGACGACGACGACGACGACGACGACGACGACGACGACGACGACGACGACGACGACGACGACAACAACAACAACAACAACAACAACAACAACGACAACGACAACGACAACAACGACAACGACAACGACAACAACAACGACAACAACAACAACAACAACAACAACAACAACAACAACGACAACGACAACAACAACGACAACAACAACAACAACAACAACGACAAAACATAAATAGTCAAGGGAGCACGAACAGAGAGCCGAAAATCAACCCCGATCATAACCACCCCGACACGCGAAGCCGTTTAGTAAACGCACCCAAAGAAGGAATCAAACAGGGCAGGGCTGTTTAGTAAACGCCAAAGGCCGTCTAGTAAGCGCCGATTGTCTGGTCCGGGTGGTTTTTCCCCCCAAGAACGAAATCTGGTCACCAAACTATTTGTCCTACTCTTCTTGACTATTCTTCCTGTAGGGAATAAGATGAATCAGGCCTTCGGGCAGAAACGAGAAAGCAACTTCGAGGCGGCCCAGGGATGTGAATTGGCAGGAGCCCAAGAAATCTGTCGGGAGAACGGGTAAGGCCAAGTCTTCTCAAAATCGGTGGCCGGACCCCACCCGGGGTCCATCTGGTGCAGGTTGTCGCCCTGGGTCCGTTTTTGACGGTCCGGGACCCGACAATGGCCCCCAGAGGCAGAAAAAGCCCCCCAAAAAAACCTTCCCGAACCCAGCGTCTCGAACCTACCAGTGCTGAGCCACCTCAGACCCCCAGAACTCGAAGTCTCAGTGTCCCGCCGCCGTGGGGAACCCATCAGCACGTCACCGCCAAAGAAACATCAGGCCTTCGGGCAAACACGAAGGGGCAACACGATGACGAGCTGCCAGCGGCGGCGTGTCGGCGACGCTGCAAAGCGCAGCTCGGCTGTGCGGAGCGCCCCACGCTGCCATCGAGGGGGGGGAGGAGGGGTCGAAAAGGCACCACTGTGGGCCATGGCGATTCCGCTCGCAGTCGTCGTCGGCCTCGGCCTCGGCCTCGTCGTCGTCGTTGTCGTCGTCGTCGTCGTCGTCGTCGGCGGCGGCGGCGGCAAGGCCGGGGGCGTCGGCGTCGGCGTCGACGTCGGCGTAGACGTCGGCGTAGGCGTCGTCTGTCGTCGTCGGCCTCGGCCTCCTCGTCGTCGTCGTCGCCGTCGTCGTCGTCGTCGTCGTCGGCGGCGGCGGCGGCGGCAAGGCCGGGGGCGTCGGCGTCGGCGTCGACGTCGGCGTAGACGTCGGCGTAGGCGTCGTCTGTCGTCGTCGGCCTCGGCCTCCTCGTCGTCGTCGTCGTCGTCGCCGTCGTCGTCGTCGTCGTCGTAGGCGGCGGCGGCGGCGGCGGCAAGGCCGGGGGCGTCGGCGTCGGCGCCGACGTCGGCGTAGACGTCGGCGTAGGCGTCGTCTGTCGTCGTCGGCCTCGGCCTCCTCGTCGTCGTCGTCGTCGCCGTCGTCGTCGTCGTCGTCGTCCGTCCGTCGTCGTCGTCGTCGTCCGTCCGTCGCACCCGGCCAGGGCCCTGCGAAGGCCACGACGGGCGTTGTTGCCCAGCCTTGGGCCCCAGGGTCCCCTTCTGCTCCGGTCTCGGGCCCCAGGACCCCCCCCCTGTGTCGATCCGTCTCCACCGAAGAGCGGAAACAAAAACGAATGCGTGAACTGAGCGCGACTTGTCACGGCGCCCCGACGTTTCACCAGTGTCGTAAGTCTCCGGAGGACCCTGGATGCCTCTGGAGGGCTCCTGGAAACATGCCAAACCAGGGAGTCTCAGGGAGGGGATGGAGGAAAAACAAGGAGGATGAGGAGGAGGAGGAAAAGAAGAAGAAGAACAACAACAAGGAGGAGTAGGAGGAGGCCAAACGTCATGGAACAATTCAGATTACAATCGAATGCGCGTCGACGGCGCTCAAGCCAAGCCCGTGGAATAGCGGAATGGGGGCCGGCCAGAGCGAGCGTGTAGGAGCAGAGAAAGCAGAAAAGCTCTCAGCCAGCACACACACACACACGTACAAGTACGAACCAATAAGCAGCAATAAGTCAAAGGCCTAGCAAGAAGGGGGCGAGGTGGGATGGCTGGGCACTTTTTTTGCCGACTCCCGAGCCGAGCCATGGGTACGCTGGCGTCGATTCCTGGAAGCCGAGGCCCTCCCTGGAAGGCCCCGCACATCCACACCTGCAGACGTGAGCTTCCCCACACAGCACGCCCTCGCCAACCACCCCCCAGCCGCTGCCTGGTCGCACAGCGGCAGCCACCGCCGCAACCGTCAACGCCAGCGTCGTCGCCGCCAACGCTGCCCCAGCTCCCCGACATCGCGCTTTTGCTCACAGCGTGGACCTCCAAGAAGTTCCCGACCTTCTCCCTGGGGCCAGCCTTTCATCTCGAGCCGCGTCTTGACGGCCCCGAGGCTGGGGCAGGGGCCCTCGGAAGCCGGAAATGGCCCAGAAAGCTTCTGGCCGAGCCATGTGCACGACGCGAGGAAGGGTCCCGAGGGACCCCTCCGTCGTCGTCGTTCGCAGCCGCCGCACCAGGCATCCGATGATGCGGCTCTTTCAACGCGCGGCCCCGAAGGTCCCGACCCCTTCACTGGGGGCAAATGTTCGCAACGGATTCTAATCTTCCGTGGCCCCAGGGCCAGAGAACGGGCCCCAGAGGCCGAAATCGAGGAAAAACAAGGAAACAAAACTGAACTGGGGAAGAAAGGCATCGTCGGAGAGCTGAGACCGCCGTCGTCGTCGCCGGTCCCTGGAGGCCTCCTGAATTGGGTCCGACCCCACACACTCGGACCCCATCTGGGCGGCATGGAGTTACGGCGACGAAATCGATACAGATGCACTGCTCCCTGGCCAGGCCCATCCTGAACCCAGCAGCGGTGTATACGCCACGCCCTCCTGGCTCGGCAAGGAGGGCGTATACACGGCTCCCTGGTTCAGGATGGGACTGGCCAGGGAGCAGTGGATGTGTGTAGATTTCGTCGCCCGATGGAGTCCCCCCGGGGGGGTCCGTGCCTGGTCGCACAACTGCAGCAGCCTGGCGGAGTCGAGCCGCGCGGCGGCCGCGTCCAGCTCGCCCCGCAGCCAGTCCTGAGGCGCCAGCGGCCATCAGAGGCCTCCCAGATGGGGTCCAAGTAGATGGGGTCGGAGGATCGCGCCGCATCGCCGATGCATCGCCGATACATCGCCGATACATCGACGCACCGGCAATGCACTGGCGACGTCGGCGATGCATCGAAGACGTCGGCGCGGAGAAAATCGGGCCCCACATCGAGCCGCATCGCCGATACCTCGGCGATGCGGCGAGGTCCTGCGACCCCATCTGCTCGGACCCTACCTGGGAGGCCCAGAGCCGTGCCTCCCTCGCCTCTCGGACCTCTGGCGGGCCGAGTTTTCAACCGCGGCGGTGTTCCTTCGTGCTGTCTTGACCCTTCCTGAGATCCTGGCGTCGCAACTTGTTCACACCTTGCGAGTTCGCCCTACGTCGGGCCCCAGAACCCTCGCGGATCGATCTGGCTCGAAAAATGTAACAGAAAGACGGGACAGAGGGCTCCAGTCGCGATTTTGTAGGATGTTGCATTTTTCGAAACGTCGGATCTCAGGGTCCATATCGGACCTCAGGCGGACTGAGTTTTCAACCGCGGCGTTTTCTCTTGTATTTTGCATTTCTGGAGCCCCTGAAAAGAAAGGCGATGCTGACTTGTCCTGTCCCTCCTCCCTTCTCGCTCCTCCCTTCCTCCCCCGCCCTCCCTCCTGCTCGCTCGAGCAGTGCACTGGCACCTGTCTATTTAGAGGCCTCCTACATGGGGTCGGAGTAGATGCGGTCGGAGGATCCCACCGCATCGCCGATACATCGGCGATGCAAAGACCACCATCTGACTGTGATGCGACACTACGGAGGACAGTGACATCCCAGCATCGCGCAAAAGCCACGACGGGCCTCCTTGCCCCGTTTGGGACCCAGGGGCCCTCACCCTCAGACTTCCGACGGCTCTGTGTTTTCGAGCCGCAAGCCCATGAAGGACTCGACCCCTTCCCTGTGACTGGCTTTACATCACGAGTCGGTCATTGACTGCCCCTGGGCCCAGAAGCGGCATCTGAGCACCGAAAACATCGTCACAGAATCCAGCGCCGTTTTCTTCAGTCGCCCTGGGCCCGCACAACGACAGGGTCGGGAGCTGCGGCAGCAACTCCTTACGTCTCTGCGATTGCTGCCACGACGTCGCGCGTCGGGAACCAAGTAGAGCCGACCAAAGCGAAGCGACGAACACGAGGGCAAGCATCCGACTCGGGAAACCTTGCATCCAAATGTGTCGACGGCTCACCCTTACTTCCGCCGGCTTCCGCCGTCGGGCCCGACGCCAATTTTTGTCTTCCGCCGGCGTCCAAGGGCCTTGCGCGGGAGTCCGCCGACGACGAGAAAGTGCGGAAAGCGAGGCCCCTGTCTGGAGCGCGCTACGTGAGGAGCACCAGCTCTGCTGCGAGGCAGGGATTTCTCAACGACCACCGCCTGGCAGTACAATGTTCGGAGATCTCGACAGGCGGTGGATATGGATAGGTTCGGCGCCCCCAGGGCCCGAGTGCCCATATCCAACGCCCGCCGAGGTCCCCGAAGATCGATCCCCCAGGCGGTGGTTACGGATAGATCCTCGCCTCGGACATGTCGCCTCTATCGCCCTGGGGTGACGCTCGGTCGAATTCGGGGCCCATGGGTGGCTCCGCCCGGGATCGTCGAGGGAGCACGGTCCTGGTGCTGCTTCTGCAGCGTCAGGGCGGCCATGCGCTCCTCAGGGCGGCAGTGCTGCCTCCTCCCCCTCCTCCTCCTCCTCCTCCTCCTCCTCCTCCTCCTCCTCCTCCTCCCTCCTCCTCCTCCTCCTCCCTCCTCCTCCTCCTCCTCCTCCTCCTCCTCCTCCTCCTCCTCCTCCTCCTCCTCCTCTCCTCCTCCTCCTCCTCCTCCTCCTCCTCTCCTCCTCCTCCTCCCTCCTCCTCCTCCTCCTCCTCCTCCTCCTCCTCCTCCTCCTCCTCCTCCTCCTTCCTCCCGCTGCTGCTCAAGGCGAACGGATCCAAAGGACGCAGCCCTTTCATGCCCGGCCGCGGTGGGCGTGGCAGCGTTGAAAATGGGCGCCACCAACCGAAACGGGGGGCTTCCCCTAGAGGCGAGGGAGAACGCGGAGCGGGGACGACACGGGAGGACAAGGCAAGGAGGAGGAGAAGGGAGGACGGGCGGGGAAAGAGGCACGACGAGGAGGGGGGAGGGGGGAAGGTCCCCCTTCAATCTAATGAACCCCCTAGCCCCCTACCGATAGCGGCGGGAGCTCGACTCCTGGGGAGCGCCGTGGCTCCGATCCGAAGATCCCTCCGTGGCGGCACACGTGGAGGCAGGGGGCACTGGAGGGGTCACTGGGGAGCCGGGACCTGGAGGGGTCACTGGAGGGGTCACTGGAGGGGGCACTGGAGGGGTCACTGGAGTGCCGCGCGAAACGGAAGGTGTCCTCCTCGCCCCCAATCCGATCACCCACACCCCCCGTCCTCCGCAAGAGCGCCTCCTTCCCAGTCCCAGTCTGGTATCTACGGGTCCGCTGGACAGCCCGCCCCGCCTCGGGCGGCGCGCGGGGGGGGCCGGCACACGGGCGCCCGCGCCAGCAGGCGCTGTCAGACCAGAAGGGAGGGGGAGGAGGAGAACGATGAACGGCAAGGTGGATGAGAAGGGAAGTTGAAAGAGGGACCGCCGGGGTCAACAACCTGGATCGGCAAGTACATGCCGGCAGGAACAGGTGCCTCGCGTGTGTGGAGACGGCGAAGAGGCAGGCGTCGCCGCCGCTCGTCGCTTCATGTGGCCCTGGCGCTAACGAGTCGGCACGCGACCTCGTGCCCGACGCGGCTGAAGGGATCATGGGGGGGTAAGTCGGGCGAGCGCGCAGTGAGACACATCAGACGGCAGCGCCGATCATCGGCGGGCCGTTTGCCGTGTGAAAGATCCGTCCGTGCGGTTGAATTGCTGTGCACGTTGGCCACGCGACGCACCACTCCCCGTAGGGGCAGCAAGGGTGTATATGTTGTGTTGGTATTGCGCGCACAGCTTGAGGTGGGGAGGGAAAGAAGATCGAAGGGAAGGAGGAAGAGCAAGGATGGGTGGCTGCACGAGAAGTGGTGTCAAGAGCCGCCGATGCACCTGCTACACTCGCGCTAGTCCGAGATTTGGCGGTTCACCCCAAGAACCTCCCGCTTTCCACAGAACACTGCAGCCGATAGGGAACTCACTGCTTGGTCCCCACAGCGTGCTTTTTGTTGCGTTCTTCTCGGGTTCAGCACGCAAACCCCCAGAAGCTGAGGTATAGGGCACTGGCGAGTAGCGGGGGGGGGTAAAGGAGGCGAATGCGCGTGGGGCGTAACAGCAGACGATGGGGTACCACAGTGGTGAACACGAGTGGACAGAGGGAGAGCACTCCCCCTAAGAGTAGAATGATTCTGGCGGTGGCGCTGTCGCCGCACGCTGCACGCGTTCCCTCCCTGCCAACGCCTTGCCCCCAGCCCGCCATCCCGCCATGCCCACAGGAGATGGGAGGAGAAGGATGAGAGGGGAAAAGGAAGGGAGGGGAAGGTTGGGGGAGGTGTCAGCTCACGACTGCTTCGCAGCCTTGTCGAAGCCGTCTCGCAGGTTGGCCCATGCAAGGCGGGCCCCCACCGCCGCCTCCGCGGTGTTCTGGAGGTTGAAGGTGTCGTTGGAGCCGCCGGTCGGGTCGGCCCCTTTTCGGGGGGCAAATCCCGCCGCCTTCTCGGCGCGCTGATGCCCGAGGGCGTCGTCGGAGCCGTTGGGCAGGTCCGCCACCTCTGCGCTCCTGTCGCAGCCGTGGTAGTTGGCGGCGCGCCGCGGTCGCGCCAGCAAGGCTGCCAGGCTCGGCAGCCAGGGGCGCCTCGCCTCTGTGCTTCCCTGGCAGTCGAGGGTGTCGTTGGAGCCGTCCCTCTGGTCGGCCCGTTTGGGGGGGGGGGCGTCCCCGCCGCCTCCCCGGCGCTCTGGTGGCTGTAGGTGTCGCTGGCGCCGCGGAGCGCGTCGCTGTCGGTTCGGTCGCAGCCGGTGGCCCTTTCGATGTCCATGGGTTCGCTGGCCTGGTGGCTGGAGCGGTCGCCAGCCATGTCTTTGGCCCAACGTCATAACATCCTGGCGGTCTCGGAGGCGTGCACGACTTCTCGTTTGACGGTGGTGCGGGGCCTCCATCGGCGCCGCACCGAGGAGGAGCCCAGGTTGCTACGCAAACTCCCCCAGCAGCAGGGTTGTCGCAGGAACGCGCACTGGCGCCTGCGACACGGGAGGCCGAGGTCGCTCTGCACCCTCCCCGCTGATTGGCCCTGACGTTGGGCCGCCGCCAAAACATCCCCTCTAGGGCTGCAGCTGCCGTGGCGCCTGTGACGCTGTCTGTGGCCATGCCTTTGAAGTAGGGCCCGCGGTGGAGGCGCCGATGCTCGTGATGACAGGCGGGAGGAACAGCAGGCTTGGCTCGAAGGCAGGCGCGCATTCCCGAAGAACCGACGCAGCCGTAGCTGGTGGCGCCTGTGGCGGTTCGGTGTCCGACTTGTCGACTGGCATGACAATGTACTTGGGGGCCATGTTGGCGTTGCTTGCGGTGGCAGCCGCGAGAGGCGGTCCACGTCGCTGGACCGCGGCAGCTGCCCCTCCCTAGCTGCACACGCCAGCCGCCTCGCAGCGCTGCGAAGCGGTCTCGGCTGTCGCCAGCCGGTAAGAATCTCGCTCATGTCGACGGTCTGGCCGACGCCCACGAAGGATGGCAGGAGGGGCGGGAACAAAGAATATGGCAAGATGTAAAGAGTGCGGGAATAGAGAGAGACGTGCCGAGCAATCGCGGGTTCGGTAACCGCGCCGGGCGCGGCCACGGCGCCGACCTGTTCGGCAAGGGGGGGGGCGGCCCGGGCCAAGACGCCTCTCCTCCCCCTCCTCCTCCTCTACTCCTCCTCCTCCTCCTCCCTCCTCCTCCTCCTCCTCCTCCTCCTCCTCCTCCTCCTCCTCCTCCCTCCTCCTCCTCCTCCTCCTCCTCCTCCTCCTCCTCCTCTCCTCCTCCTCCTCCTCCTCCTCCTCCTCCTCCTCTCCTCCTCCTCCTCCTCCTCCTCCTCCTCCTCCTCCGCCTCCTCCTCTCCTCCTCCTCCGCCTACTCCTCCTCCTCCTCCTCGTCCTCCTCCTCCTCCTCGTGCGAACAAGCTGCCAAGCATTGCCCTCGATGGGGGAGCAAAACCAGCATCAATGACACGCCATCGTTGGGAACCCATCGGCGAGTTGACTTGAAGAAGGACGAGGCCTTCGGACAGGAATGAAGGAGTAACAGGCTGACGGCCTCCAAGCGGCGGCTTGTCATTGGTACGACTCGTCCCTTCCAAAACTCGGTCCACGAGGATCGAAGGGAGAGACTTTCGGACGTTGTTGGCCCTTGTCTGGCCTCCGGAGGTCTCTGGGACCTTGCAAGGGCCTCCTGGGATCTTCGTGGGGCAAGGATCCGCGCCGAGCAAAACGTACCAATTCGAGCTACTGGCCAGAAGGAACGCCAAATCAGACACAACGGAGCCCGTCTTGGGGCCCGCGAAAGCGCCCCGGTGCGAAGCGGAGCGCCAGAGGAGCAGCGGTGGAGGGGCCCGAGGAACCGCCAGCCCCCTTCCGGACCCGAGCTGCTCCTCACTTCGGCGCCTTCGCTGCACGGCCGCCGCCCCAAAAAAGGAGCTGAGGGCGAGCTCGCCAGCGCGCCCGACCGGGGGGCGGGCACGGAGCGGAGGGCCACGGCCACGGGGAGAGGCAGGCAGGCCGCCTGCGAAGGTGCGGCTGCTGCCCGAGGGGGGGCCTTGGAGCCTGCGGCCAACCAGGCGGCGCGACCCGAGGCAGAACTCGGAGGAGGAGGGCGACGAGGACGAGGGCGAGGAGAAGGAGGAGCTATGGGGCTATGGCGAGGAGGCGGCGCCCAGGTGCTAGCCTGGCCGCCTACACCACATCACCGAGGGAAGGCCATGCCCGACTTTGGCGGGAGCCCCCTCTCCAACCTGCTGAGAGTCTCCAACCCCTTCTGGGTCGGGGGCTCGCAGTTCTTCTTCAAATTCCGTGCGTTCACCACGGCAAAACTTCCACATGCGGTGCAAAACAGCACCCCATTCAGCTCGGATACGGGATGGGTCTCGTGGCACTGGATGGCCAGCGGGTGCCCAGCGGGACCGCACGGCTCGGCCCCAGGACCCGCCGCGGCAGGACCCTCGACCTGACGAGCCACGCGGAAGCGGGCGAACCGCCCATCACTACAAGGCCCAGGCCAAAACGCCGACAGCGGACACTTCAACGAGAAACGCTGCTCGCAAATACTACACCGAAAGAGGGTCCGTCTGGGGACGGGAAAGTGGCCCTGCTCCATCAACCGTTCCAGACGGATCTGCGCGCTCGTAGCACCCACACGCGCGCGCACGTGCTCATGTCCAACACGCGCGTGCCGAGTACGTTCGCGCGGGCACTGAACCACAACTTCACGCTGAATGGCAAGGAGACCCAACTTATCCTGCTCTAAAGTGATGGCCGCTAGCTCAGGGGGAACAGCTGCTCTCGCAGCCATCTCACCAGCACAGGCGTCTGCGGCCCCGTTCAGGAGCCGTTCGATCGACGTTAAACGCAGAGAGCTGACCTGGGGGCCCGTGGGGTGACTCTTTGTCCATCTGAGGTCAATCTCTCCATCACCCCTAACGTCAAGGACAGCCCACAGACGAACCCACAGGTCAAGCATGTCGGACTTAGCCAACCACTGCCGCTGACGCCGAAAGGCACGAACCACAGGCAAATAATCACAGAACACCAAGATACGTCCAACCGTATACATACAGAGATAGATCCAGAGGGAGGAGGAGGAGGAGGAGAAGGAGGAGAAGGCGGAGGAGGAGGAGGAGGAGGAGGAGGAGGAGGTGCAGGAGGAGGAGGAGGAGGAGGAGGAGGAGGAGGAGGAAGAAGAGGGGGGCGCCAGCGGGGCCAGCAGAACTGCAGGCGTGTGCTGCCGTGGCCGATCTGCCCTGTCCGCACCGAAGGAGCAGGGAGCGGCACAAGCATGAAGCTTCGGAGGTCCACGCGGACTTGTTTCGGATCGACGCTGGACCCCTCTGGCGGCGCCTCCGACGCCGCCCCTGGCGGGCTCGGCGCGCCAGGGAGGGGTCCCGGCGCCGATCCAAGAAATGATCGAGATCCTCCGAAAAGTACATGACGATGCCAATGTTCCATGGAAGCACGCCGAAGGAGCAAAACCAACCCATACAAGTTCCTGCTCCGTCACCACATAGGAAGTGGCAGGAGAACTCTGTACCCCGAGTCCTTCGAGGTATGTCGCTGGCCAAAACGTCGCAGGAAAAGGCGTCGCGAGTCACGCCAAGATACGATGGGGAGTCAGCGGGCGGGAGCGGCAGCTAAGGAAACTCTAGCTTCACGTTGATTCAGTGGGGGCAGCACTACATGATGTAAGGGAAAGCGAATGCGCGCTAGTTGCTAGCTCCGTACCATGCAACTGCCGACGCCGACAGCAAGGTGTCCTGAGTATCGGTCGACGGACCGAAACCAAACGCAACGCACGAATGCGCGACATGACCGAGCGAGGGGGGACCGAAGGGGTCAACATCCCCCAGCAATCAAGGCAAGGCAAGGCAAGGCAAGGCGCGCCTGAGTCCGCCAGGGGGCGGGGCCTGGGAGGCCGGCGCGGGCGGGCCGGGGCCCGCAGTCGCAGGTGTGGAACTTGTGGTCTGTGCCGCGCGTGGCGTAGGAATGCTTGTTCCAGGTTGCTCCATTGAGTGCTCTTTGTGCGGGTGTAAACCAGTGTCCACTGCCAGGTTGAAGAAGAATGTTTACTCTCAGAAATTGCGCGATTTCGTCTTCCCACCGCTTCCTCTGACCCCCATGTCTGCGGACTGCTTGCCGGTGGTCGTGGATGTCCAGTTCCCACGTCGCAGCAAGACGGGCCCATCTGTTGTACGGTTGATTTGCGGCTCGCCCTGCCCACCGCCATGTTCGTCGAAAGTACACCGTCGTCCACTCATCTACGCGTGCTCTTTTTGCAAGATCTGCTGCTGTGTGCGTAGCTCTGCGCGTAAATTCTCCCCATGGTTCGAGGTCGGAGCCGTCGTCGCCACCATCGGTTTGCAATTCGTCGTCGTCATTGTCGTCTAAGCTCGTCTTGGCTTCGCTTCCATCGTCTACGTGCGTTTCTGCGTCGGTGCTGCCAGCGCTGTCGATGGTGGTGCCATTGTGAACTATTCGACGTCGCGGGGTTTGTACGATAAGTCGCAACATCCGTCGTTGAGTGCGTGTCAGCGTTTGAAGAATGTCCTTGGTCATCGTCCAGGATACGCAGCCGTACATGACTACATGACAGTAGGCGCCACTGTTTCGTTGAAAAGGCGAAGTCTGCTGTGTAGTGGGTATCCTTTGTTTGTGAGCTCGTCACGGAACTGGTTCAACCTGCGCCATCTGCTGGAGAGGCCTACTGCTAGGTGTAGGCAGCCAATGTCGATGGCGACGATGACAAAAACAATGACAACCACACCCCTCTCCTGCCAGCCCCCACCCACCTTGGAAGCGGCTGGGGAGTCTGCGCTGGATGGGCTCCGAGAAATTCTGCCAAAATGCGGGGAAGGAAAGCAAATCCGCTCAAATTCCGTGCTCGAAACCCTTCCGTGGTCGAAAATGAAATGTTGTTCGAACCGCGTCAGCTGTGACGACGAGGAGCCCTTTATCCCAAGTCTGCTGGCCAGAACCAGTAGTGGACCAGCTCAGCCCCCCCAGCCAGCTCCAAACCACACCCCTCTTCTGCCACCCCCACCTACCCACACCCCCACCCTACCTATCCAACCAACCCAGCCCACCACTGCTTCTTGTTGATAAGCAGCCCCTTCTCAACTCGAGTGGCCGCCGGCCAAAGACGATGCGGAACCCGCCCGCGCCACACCTAACAAAAAAGCGATGCAACACGCACGCTTTGACAATAGTTCGGCCACTGCGGACACCCACCATGATTCTGCAATGCTTTCGGTCAGGACAGCGGGGTTGTGACCGTGTGGCTCCCTGTGGGATGGCCCACCATCCATTTCAAAAGACGATGCAAAATGATCGAACGTGCGCGTACCGTGCAAGACGCCACCCACCCCTCCGTCACTTCGCATTCGCTTCTGACACGGGTGATAGGGGTGTCGGTCTAATGCCTGATGTGTGCCGTCACGTGCACTGGCGCACCTGGTGCCCTCTAGGCGCGGTGCGCACGTGGCGCAACTCAGCTAGCGCGCCTGGAGCACGTTGCAAACTTGGTGCACGTGGCGCATCTGGTGGCGCGCCTGGCGCGGTTGGGCACCTGGCGCAGCTGGTGCGCAGAGCGCACCTGGCACGCGTGGCGCACCTCGCGCGCGTAGCGCACCTGGCGTCCGTAATGGCCCCCAGTCGTTGCCCAAGGGATGGCGACCGCTGCCTACAGTGAGCCTCGGGTGCCACTTACTTGGCGAGAGGGACGGCGGGAAGGTGGGAGTGCACGAGGCAGCTTGCGGAGCTGTTCTTGGGGAACCTGCACAGAGGCCCCGGCGTCCTCCAGCTGAGCCGCGACAATCTGGGCACGCTCCCCCGTCGGCTGCCACTTCTCGAGCACGTCCCGCATGCTAGTGCCTCGGCTTGGCCCGGAGGGCGAATGGTCAAGAATCGTGACAGCTCTACTCCAGCTCAAGACACCGATCATGGTGCAGATCGCGCAGTGGTGCCGATGTCGGCCGCAGTGGTCAAAACCGATCGCGAGATCAACTCAGTCGACCAAGAGGGCGATAGCTGCTCCGATGTTCAACTTCGACAAAGGACTGCCGCAACGCAACCATTGCTGTCATAACAAACGGGGCCAATCATAAGGATGCAAAGGAAAGATGCGAGGCCCTTGGGCATCCAAGTTGTACCAGCTGGCCAGCGGAACTGGTTGGCGAAGGCCGAAACAAGGCAAGTGACTATGCTAGGCATCCTTGGTAAACACCTCCCCCTGACTGGAGGGGCAACTGTACCAAAAGCGTCGCGAAACTCTTGGGTGATGTGAGACTGCGACCAGAAAAATTGCTCAAGATCTCAAAGCTAGGTTCGGCTACACGCAAGAGTGACCCTGGGTAAAGGCGACCTTCGGCGAGCGCATGACGCTGCTATCGCACCGCGTTCGGCCATCGGGGGACCCCAATGTGCCCGCACCAAAGGTCACCCCGGCAAAGGGTCACTCTTACGTCTAGTCGAAGGGTGCAGCTCGAAGGGAAGGCGGGCCAGGCATCAGCCTGCCCTGGCCCTCACGCGCTCGGACCGCAGGATGGCCAGCACCGTCGGGTCGAACGACCGGGGGGGCCAGCAAAGAGGGGCCGCGAGTCAGCCCACGACGTAGCTGCTCGTCCAGGAGCGCGCCAACGCAGCTAGGAAAGCGCCCGGTGGCGGGGCCGAAACCAGCTGCACGCGGCAGACTCCGAACCCTCCCCCCATATACAATTATTCAATGTGAAAATACTCTCCCTCTTCCCCTGATGGCGTCCGGGTGATGGCCGCGCACCCTCCGCGTACTGTTTTTTTACACACAGGATTCCCGGGGAATCCCAGGAAACGACTCTCGCTGAGGCGCCGGCGTCATTTTTGCCCAAAATGCTGCTCTCGTTGAGGCGCCGGCCTCATTTCTGCTCCCGAATCGTTCCGAATCGTGCTCCCGCTGCAGCGTGGGCCTCATTTTCGGATCGGTGTTTAGCCTCCGTCGTTCAGGATGGCATTCTCGCCCCAGCGCGGGCCTTTTTCTCGCGCGCCCATCCGCCCGCCACCACCGCGCCGCACCGCCACCACCACCACCACCACCACCACCACCACAACCACCACCAGCACCAGTACCAACACCACCACCACCAGCACCACCACCACCACCACCAGCACCACCACCACCACCATCACCACCACCACCACCACCACTACCACCACCACCACACCACCACGACAACCACGCACACACGCACGCACGCACGCACGTGCACCACCACCCACTACGCACGCGCGCGCGGAGCCACAGGTCCGCTACGACACGCGTCCGCGGATAGAGAAAATCAGCGCCATGGTAAGGAATGGGAGGGAGGGGTAGGACGTCAGATATGACGCGAGCGCACCTAGCTTGCCCTACCCCCTCTCTCCCCCCCCCTCCTGTTCTCGACCCGACGACGCTCTGCCGTGCTCCTCTACGCCGTGGTACGCCGTGCACTACCATGCATGTCGTACACTCTCGGGATCACTGCACTGCTGGACATCCGACTGTGCGAATAGAGAGGGGACCTACGCCATGGTAAGGGACGGGAGGGAGGGGTAGGACGTCAGACAAGACGCTTGCGTATCTTGCTTACCTTCCCCCCTCTCTCCCCGCCCCTCCCGTCCGACCCGACACTGCCCCCCCCCCCCTCGGCTTATGTTGTTCCCATCATACTTAAGGACCACATCCCAGAAATAATTTCGAGCACCCCGAAAATATCGAAACAGTGCCGGCCCGACACGCTATCGAAGGGCCCGACACGAGAAAACCCTCCAACTTTGGAACGTACTTCCCTGGTGCTCGAAACCTTTTCGTGTGCTCAAGGCCAGAGCACGTCGGAACATCGCAACCCTCTGCCGGGACTCGCACCCGGACCTCCCACGCCGCGACTTCTCACGGCGCGGGGCCCGAGAACTCCCGGCACACAGCCTCGCGCGCTCGTTCAGTCCACGGGGGGGGGGGGGGCCAACAGACGAGGGGGAAGAACCGCGGACCTCTCGCCCACCCTGCGCGGCCCGCGGTGGCAGCCCGGGGCCCGTGGCAGGGCGGCCTCCCTGCAGTCGCGGAAGAACCCCCCCTGTCCTAAGGGGAAAACACACCTACCTCGCTTTTGACCACCCTCGCTTCCAAGAGATACCAAACGATGCCAAATTGCAGCCTGTACTGGTCAGGCCGCTTGACGAGGAGGCGCGTGGTATGGCTTGGTTTTGCCTGGAAGCGAAAGCGGGGTAGGTAATTCACGCTCTGATGTCCCCTCCGCAGCCCCCGCGCTGACCCGAGCACTCCGCTGCCTGGCCGGAGCTCTCTCTCTCTCTGGCCTGCGAGCCGCAGCCCCATACACAAAAGGGAAAAACGAGCCTGCGGCGGCCGCTCCTGGCCGCCTCCGCGCGCTGCCAGGGCGGCGGGCGTATAAGTCAGGCCACGGCGCGTGTCTGGGCAGGGGGGTGTGGAAAATCCCCTCGACCCCCGCCCCCCCACGATTGCTTTTCGCCCCCCCCCCGTCGCTCCGGGCCGCCTTCGCGTCGCCAGGGCGGCGGGCGCGTGTCAGGCCACGGCACGCGCCGGGCCACGCCGCCGCCGCCGCCGCCGTCGTCGTCGTCGAAGATCCCCTCGATCCTCCCCATTGCTTGGTTGCCCCCCCCGCTGCCGTCAGCCCGCTCCGGGGACCGGCTCTCGCGCCGCCTGCCGCTGCTTCCTGCCCTGGGGGCGGCCCCCCCGCGCCTCCTCCTCCTCCTCCTCCTCCTCCTCCTCCTCCTCCTCCTCCTCCTCGTCCTCGCCCTCCACCCTCCTCCCTCCTCCTCCTCCCTCCTCCCTCCTCCTCCCTCCTCCTCCTCCTCCTCCTCCTCCTCTCCTCCTCCTCCTTCCTCCTCCTCCTCCTCCTCCTCCTCCTCCTCCTCCTCCTCCTCCTCCTCCTCCTCCTCCTCGGGCGCTGGAGGGGTCGTGCGAGCTCCTCCCTCGCGAGGCGGCGGGGCAACCGGGCGACGGTCAAGAGCCGACCTGACGCGAGGCGGCGTGGCGGCCTTGCGCGGTGTCTCGCGCAGGCCGCCCGCGCGGCACGCCACATTTGAAAGCAAGGGTGCTTGCGCGCGACCTGACACGCGGGCGGCGTGCGCGCGAATGCCAGGGAAGACGACCCCTTTTTGCTGCGTCGCGCGGGTCGTGTGTCGGCGGGCACTTGGGTCCAAACAGCGGCAGGGCAACGGTGGGACGCAGCGGAGCACACTCGGGCGCGGACAGGGGAGGCGAAGGCCGCGGGATCGAGAGGCAGAGAGAGGGGGGGAGGGAGGTCGCGCGCGGCGGGAAGGCCCTCAGAGCGTGAGGCTCTGAAGGAAGACGGAGAAGCAGCACTGGCTTTCACCCTCGTGGGTCCGCGCGGGTTTCCTGGGGTCGTGAGGGCGACTCCTCGCAGGGCGCTCGCTTTCCCCTGCTGCTCGACTGCAGCGGCCAGCGTGGCCCAGGCGCAGGCGCGCGCAAGCCTGCCCAAACCTGGACCGTCGGAGGGCCGCCTGAGGCGGACCTCCGACAGCCTGCGTTTACGCATGATTTATGGTCGTCTGCTCATGGGCCGCGCTGGCCGCTGCAGTCGAGCAGCGGGGGAAGGCGGGCACCCCGCGAGGACGTGGCCTCTCGACCCGCGCAATCTCGCACGAAGCTGGCCGGCAGGGCCCCCTCCTCCTGCCCGGGGCCCCGGCGCCGCTCGGATCTCGCGAGAGACGCTCTGGCCCTGGCCTCGAAGGCGGGCTCTCTCTCTCTCTCTCTCTTTCTGGCAGCCGCGCCGGGCCGCACCGGGGAGGCCCGCAGCGCACAGGGCACGCACACGGAGCCGCCGACGCCGGCGGCACCGGTGCGGAGCGGCGAACGCCCCGGGAGGGCGAGGGCCTGCGGCCCCGCCGAGTCTGGCCGAGGCTGGCCGAGACTCCGGCCGTGGCGGCGAAGGAGGAGGACGAGGGAGGAGGAGGAGGAGGAGGAGG
>CAUYUJ010017786.1:0-72500 GCA_963575745.1 Prorocentrum cordatum
AGCATCGTCATCATCATCATCATCATCATCATCATCATCATCATCATCATCATCATCATCATCATCATCATCATCATCATAATCATCATCATCATCATCAGCAGCAGCAGCATCATCATTAGCATCATCAGCAGCAGCATCAGCAGCAGCATCATCAGCAGCATCATCATCAGCAGCAGCATCACAAGCATCGTTAACATCATCAACACAATCATCAAAATCATCGTCATCATACTCATCAGCATCATCATCAGCAGCAACATCATCATCGTCATCAGCAGCATCAGCTTCAGCATCAGCATCATCATCACCACCATCGAACACAACAGCAACGCCCGCAGTAGCATCAGCATCATCAGAATCATCATCATCGTCATGATCACCATCATCGTCGTTACCTTCATCATCATCATCATCATCATCATCATCATCATCATCATCATCATCATCATCATCAGCATGACTATGATCAGCAGCATCTGCATCATCATCATCATCATCATCATCATCATCATCATCATCATCATCAGCGTCAGCATCACCATCAGGATCATCATCAGCATCCTCATCGTCATCAACAGAATCAGCATTTGCATCAGCATCAGCATCATCAGCAGCAGAATCATCATCATCAGCAGCAGCATCATTAGAATCATCAGCATCAGTATCATCAACATCAACATCATCATCAACAACAGCATCATCGGCAGCAGCAACATAGTCATAATCATCCCCGACCGCAACATCACCCTCATCAGCGTACCCATCATCAGCAGCATCATCAGCATCATCATAATCATACTCTCAATCATGATCATCGACAGCAGCATCAGCAGCATCATAATCAGCAACACCATCATAGCCATCACCATCAGCAGCATCATCACAATCGCCATCACCGACAGCGTCATCATCAGCATGATCAGCATCCTCATCATCATCATCATCATCATCATCATCATCATCAGTAACAGCTTCGTCGTCATCATCATCACCATCAGCAAACGCATCATCATCAGCAGCAGCACCATCATCAACATCATCAGCATCACAAGCATCGTCGTCGTCATCGTCGTCAGCATCATCGTCATCATCATATCTACATACTCCTCCTGCTCCTCCTCCGCACCCCCCCTCCGCATCCTCCTCCGCCTTCTCATCCTACGCGTATACCACCAACATCGTCAACATCATCATCGTCATCATCATCAGTATCAGCATCAGCACAATCATCATCATCATCATCAGCATCATCATCATCATCATCATCATCATCATCATCATCATCATCATCATCATCATCATCATCATCATCATCATCTGCAGCATCATCTCGACCATCAGCATCATTAACAGCAGCATCATCATCAACAACATCAACAACAACAACAACAACAGCATCAGCAGCAGCAGTATCGTCAGCATCAGCATCACAATCAGCATCAGCATAAGCATCAGCGTCACCATCGTCGTAATATCACTCGTGTTCCTCATTCTCGGTCGTCCCAAGGGAGAGGTGGCGCGGTGTTGGTTGTGTTTTTGTCTGGGTGAAGGGGGTGCACCCCGCCTAGGACGAGGATCGCACAAGAGCAGGAGAGCGCTCAATAAGGGGGAGGAGCGAGAGGGAGAGGGAAGATGGAGGAGGATGAAGGAGGGGAGTGAGGGGAAGAAGGCGGAGGAAGGCGGAGGAGGAACCTAGCCAGGGCAGCGTCACAAAAAGAGGAGAATGAGGAGACGAGGGGATATGAGAGAGCAGTGCGGCAACATACCTATGCGTGAGCACGACAGTGGTCGTCGGTGTCATCGCCGTCGCCGTCGCCGCTCTCGTTTCTTCTTCGGCAGCCTCTAGAATGCACCCTACGTGAGTTTCCCACCCCCTTCCCTTCTCTATCGCACGTATCTGCCCCTTCCCCCGTATCCCTGCACATGGAATGCGTAGATTGCCGATGTGAGTGTTATAATTACTCCGTGCTACGCCTGACACGCGTACACCTTGTACCACTGTGCACAATGTACCATGGGAGGGCCTGCAACAGCACAATCCAAGATATGCACGTACAGATTATCAAAGCAGCTGGTGGTGTGTCGGTTCTGCAAGCACCCAAGGTTCAACAGCGGAAAGGCTTCAACGCCAATCGAGTCGAGTTGCCCTGGTGTCAAGACACCAGGGAGTATGTAGTGCCCCAAGCAAAAGGAAGCTTCTCCCCGACACTAAAATACAGGTCACAGACACAGACCTGCCTGACCGTGGGGCTGGCACAGGCTTTACTCAAGTGTCCCGCGCTCCTCGGCACTCGCGAAGACATCGGTCACAGCTGCGGCATCCATTTCGCCACGAGAGATCTCCTGCACGTCAGGGACAGCAAGAGCACACGCATTCCGGCACTGACCGCTGCTACGATCAAGCGAGGATGGCGGCTCCCGAGGGGAAGACGAGAAGGAGCACGGGAAGGGCGACGGTGGCGGGGAGGCGAGGCAGGACGCAGAGAATGAATCACGAAACGGGCGACGACGGTGAAAGTGCGGACGGGTAAGACGGCCGAAAAACGGCGGGAGGCGGCATGGGGAGGGCAGAGCTTGGACGGAGGCGGAGACATGACGCTGCAGTGACCACTTGTCGGCCTGCATAGGCCTGACCGCGTACAATGCAATTCTGAGGCATCACTTGAGCACGCAAGAAGAAGCGAAGCAAGCATGAGCATGAACAACATGCTTGGTCGTGCACATGTGTGTATATATATATGGACTAGAACCATCGCGCGCTTCGCGCGCGCTCAAGTTCTAGCTAGGCTTGATAGGCTAGCTCATGTAATCTAATGTTGGTCGCTTCTTGCGTCCAGGGACTCCCTTGGAGGCCCTGCGCAAGCCTCGGAATCGTATAGAAGGGGAAGTGCGGAAACGCAGAAATCATTCATTTCTTTTATGTGTTCAACGATTGGGGGCCCTCAAAGGCTTCCTGGGTTCTTTTTTGGGAGGTGAGGGGGATCTGAATTGTGGTCTGCAGTGCAAGAGTAGACCGGGAGTCAAGCTTGAAAAAAAGGAGGAATTGTAGGATTCCATTTTTTGTCCAGTTCCTCGGCGCTGTTCAGCGCTGTTTTTTGTTTGTGCCTCGCGGGTTTTGTTAGCCAGGCCCCTCAGGGGTGTGGGATCTTCCGGACCCCCTGGGAGTTCTGGAAGCCTCCTGGAGGCCTGGAGAGCCGTCGGAAGGGTGTCTCGGGTTGCGCGGGAGCGTGTTGGGCCGTTCTTTACGTTCTGGGGGCTCCTTGGGGTCGTCTTGGGCTGTCCTTGGGCGTCTTGGGGGCCCCTCGGGAAGCCGGGAGGCGCGGTGCCGGCAAGATGTCGAAGGATGTATAGGACCCCCGAGCAGGAGTTCCACTTGAAAAAAAAAGAATTCTTGGAATTCTTTTTTTTCCAAAATCCTCGATCTTTGAGGGTTGGAAGCGGGAAAACGTGAGACGGCGAAAAACATTGGGAAAACCACTTGGAAATCAACAATTTTACCCTCTTTGGGCTCTCTCGGGACGGCTCTCGCAGCTCTCTTGGGCTGTTCTTGGAGCCTCGTCGGGGTTTGGAGGCCTCTCAAGGATCTCTGGGTGGTCCGGGAGGCCTCTCAAAGGTCTCTGGAAGCATCCTGCTCCCGCTCTTGGGCCCATGTTGGGCCTGTTCTGGGGTGGTCTGGGGCTGTCCTAGGCGCCTCTTCGGCAGTCTTGGAGCCTTCTTGGCCCGTCTTGGGGCCGTCCTGAGGGTCTCTTGGGTGGCCTTGGGGCGGTCTTGGGAGCCTCGTCGGCGCTCTTGGACCATTGGAAGCTCGAAAACGCGAGAAGCCAAAAATAGTGGAAAAAAACAAATGAAAATCTACGATGTTGGCCTCTTCGGGCCGTCCCGGGACGCCTCTCGGACCTCTCTTGGGGTCACTTGGAGGCCAACTGGAAGCCTCGAGAGCCGTCGAAGGCTGACTTGGGCTGCTTGGGAGCGTCTTGGACCATCCTCTCGCATTCTGGGGGCTCCTGGGAAACGTCTTGGGCCCTCCTGGGGCGCTGTGGAGGCTCCCCAAAAAGGCCCGGGGAGCAGTACCGGGAGCGTCCCCGAGATGTCACGGGGAGGTGTGGAACTCAGGCCAGGGGGGGCGATGTTTATTTATATTATATACGCACACATCGGCACACAATACATAAATCCATGTGTATGTATGTGTGTGGCCTGGGAGCTACGGCCAACGGGTTGATACATCCGAGAGCATTCCTCCTCCTCCTCCTCCTCCTCCGCTTCCTCCTCCTCCTCCTCCGCCTCCTCCTCCTCCTCCTCTCTCCTTTCCTGCCTCCCTCGCGTCTTCCCTCCACCCTCCAACCTCCTGATGATCTCCATCCTCCTCTTCATTCCTTTATCCCTGTTTGCCTGCCTGCCTGCTGCCTGCATCCTCCTCCACCTAATCCTTCTCCTCCTCCTCCTCTCTCCCTCCCCCCTCCCTCCCGCCTCACTCCATCCCCTTCCCTCATTCCTCCCTCCATCAGCCATGCCTCCTTCCCTCCTCCATACCTTTTCCTTGTGGATAAACCCCTCCCCACCTGACCACCAGGCGTGTCTGAAGGGCGAGCCGGGCGTTTCGCCTGAGACCTCCTCACCGTTTACGACCCGAAACGTAGAAGCCCTAACACTCACACGGATGGGTGGGGGTCTTTTCGCAACGTGGCTCTCGCCCTCACAGCGCGCACGTTCGTCTCAAAAGAACGGCAGGTTCAGGATGGAGCACAGGTCGTTTTCACAGTGTGGCTCTCGCATCAGCGCCGCGCGCGCTCGCCGAAAAAACTTCCGACAGTTAGACGGGTGGAGCGCATGTCGTTTCCCGCTTGCGGCTCTGGCTTTAGCGCCGCGCACGCTTCCAACAGGTACACGGGTGGAGGTCAATTTCTGTTCAAGATGTGGCTCTCGCCCAGCGCCACGCGCACTCGTCTTCGACGCTTCCAGCAGCTACACGGACGGAGCGCAGGTCGTGTTCACAAAGTGGCTCTCGCCTGAGCGCCGAGAACGTTAGAGAAAAATATTCCAGCAGCGGCACGGGTGGATGGCGTTCCAAAATGCGGCTCTCGCCTAAACGCCGCACACATTCGCCTTGAAACATTACCAAAGGTGGCACGGACCAACAGCTACAAAGGGATGGCGCTTCCTTTTCAAACTACAATTTTCGTGCGGGATCCGCTTACTCCTTACTTACGCAGGACGAAAGATGTTCCTCTTGAGGTGAAAATGGCCATGAGGAGTTCGCGAGACAACGTCGGCGCCGCCGAACGGACGGCGACCGGACGAGCTGTTTGCAGCAACCAGGGGGGAGGGATGTATGTATTCATGTTGAATGGGGCTTGCTCGCGCGGGGAGTTGATGGGAGTGCGCGAGCCGACGCAAGGCCCATCGTGGAAAATTGATCCCCCATAGAATCTTAACACGGGCGGTTTGCGGGGTCCGCGGATCCGATTTCTTCCGCTCCCCTGGTTAAATTTGATAATATAAATCTAACACAGAGACAAACACCAAAGCCACATTTGGATCCGCGCGAACTGCATGGGATCCGATGGCCGTTATCTCATACGGGTCTACTCAAGACTTCACACCGTCGTTCCGAGCCCAAGAGGAAAAAACTTTCGTCATGGGGATGAGCGCGTTGGCCTTCGGATTCGCTGGTTACTATCTAGCCGACACACCACATCTCACAGGCAATCCGTTGAGTGAGGAAACGCAGGGCCGAAAAGCACTTACGCAAGACGAAAAATGTTCCTCTTGAGGTGGAAATGGCCAGGAGGAGTTCGCGAGACAACGTCGGCGCCGCCGAACGGACGGCGACCGGACGAGCTGTTTGCAGCAGCCGGGGGGGGAGGGATGTATGTATTCATGTTGGATGGGGTTTGCTCGCGCGGGGAGTTGATGGGAGTGCGCGAGCCGACGCAGGGCCCATCGTGGAAAGTTGATTACCGAACCCCCCTCCCCCATAGAATCTTAAGACGGGCGGTTTGCGGGGTCCGCGGATCCGATTTCTTCCGATCCCCTGGCTTAATTTGATCATATAAATCTAAAACAGGGTAGAAATCGGATCCGCCGTAAAAAACAAGACCGGACACGGATCCAGCGAATCCGAGATCGGATCCGTACGGACGGGAATCGGATCCACCGAAACAAACGCCAAAGCCACATTTGGATTCGCGCGAACTGCATGGGATCCGATGGCGGTTATCTCATACGGGTCTACTCAAGACTTCACACCGTCGTTCCGAGCCCAAGAGGAAAAAACTTTCGTCCTGGGAGTGAGCGTTTTGGCCTTCGAACTCGTTGGCTACTATCTAGCCGACACACCACATCTCACAGGCAATCCGTTGGGTGAGGAAACGCAGGGCCGAAACGCACTTACGCAGGACGAAAGATGTTCCTCTTGAGGTGAAAATGGCCATGAGGAGTTCGCGAGACAACGTCGGTGCCGCCGAACGGACGGCCACCAGACGAGCTGTTTGCAGCAACCAGGGGGGGAGGGATCTATGTATTCATGTTGAATGGGGCTTGCTCGCGCGGGGAGTTGATGGGAGTGCGCGAGCCGACGCAGGGCCCATCGTAGAAATTTGATTACTCAACCCCCCTCCCCCATAGAATCTTAAGACGGGCGGTTTGCGGGGTCCGCGAATCCGATGTCTTCCGGCCCCCTGGTTTAATTTGATCATATAAATCTAAAACAAGGTAGAAATCGGACCCGCCGTAAAAAACAAGACCGGACACGGATCCAGCGAATCCGAGATCGGATCCGCACGGATGGGAATCGGATCCACCGAAACAAACACCAAAGCCACATTTGGATCCGCGCGAACTGCATGGGATCCGACGGCGGTTATCTCATACGGGTCTGCTGAAGACTTCACGCCGTCGTTCCGAGCCCAAGAGGAAAAAACTTTCGTCCTGGGGATGTATGACCCGACGTTTAACTCTGTGCAGCAATTACGCGCATGGAAGGCGACTCCGTTTCAAGTCGGGGCTCCCGCTTGATACCTGATTTGGCCTGACAGCTGCACGTTTCAACTTAAGGAGGAGGAAGAGGAGGAGGAGGAGGAGGAGGAGGAGGAGGAGGAGGAGGAGGAGGAGGACGAGGAGAGGGAGGAGGAGGAGGAGGAGGAGCAGCAGCAGCAGGAAGGGGAGGAGGAAGAGGAGGAAGAAGGAGGGAGAAGGGAGGAGGAAGGAGGAAGACGGATGAGGGAAGAGCGAGAGGGAGAAGGGAGAAGGGAGGAGGGAGGAGCGAGAGGGAGGAGGGAGGAGGGAGGATTGAGGACAGGTATTGTTATTTTTCGAAGTGGTGCTTTCCCTGGAGACTTCCTCTGAGCCTATGAACAAGTTCACTGGGTTGTATGATCCTGCCTCGTCGCCGTCCTTGCAGCGAGAAGCACGAACGACAGCTCGTTCCCAATACGCGTGCCTGTGAAGCCTTTCCGCAAGGTCCTTCGCAGCTCCTTCGAAACTTCCTATTCGCAGCTTGCAAGCTCCCAAAGCAGGCTTTCCAGCGTCCTGGCAAGCGTTTCCCACAAAGGTTTTCTGCACTTTGGACTGCGCTGCTATCCGGGTATAGGGCCCTCAACTTTCAAGGGGGTACTTCCCGCAGTGAAGAAGAAGTCTGCAGGAGCTTATGAGGAGGCGACTGCGGACGGGCGGGACTATTGCGGCATCGTTGATGCATCTTGGGTCAACTCTGGTCATCCTCCTCAGGAGGCTTCTTCCACCTTCCTCCTCCTCCTCCTCCTCGCCAAATACACCTTGGAAGCGGGGCCCTTATCGTCTTCTCCTCCCCCCTTCTCCAATTCTCCCTTCCACCTCGTCATCGTCCTCCTCCTGATCCTCCTAGGTTCTGCGTCTTCTCCTCCTCCTCCTCCTCTTCATCATCATCACCACCACCATCACCATCAGCATGACCATCACCATCACCATCCTCATCATCAGCATCAGCATCATCAACACCACCATCATCATCAGAATCAGCATCATCCTCATCAGCAGCATCATCATCATAATCATCATCAGCAGCATCATCAACATCAGCGTCACCAGCATCGTCAGCATCATCAGGAGCAGCAGCATCATCAGTCGCGTCATCATCATCACCATCAGCATCATCAGCATCATCAGCAGCATCTTCATCACCACCAGCAGCACCACCACCAGCACCAGCATCAGCAGCATCATCATCATCAGCAGCAGCAACCTCATCATCATCAGCATCATCTCATCAGCATCATCGTCAGAATCATCATTAGCATCAGCATCAGCATCATCATCATCAGCATCATCAGCAATATTGTCATCGTCATCATCAGCATTGTTATCCGAATCGGCATCAACATCAACCGCATCATCAGCAGCACCAGCATCATCATCCTCCTCATCATCAGCATCATCGGCATCATAATCAGCATCATCGTCAGCATCAGCATCAGCATCTTCATCAGCATCCTCATCACCAGCAGCATCATCGTCATCATCGCCAGCCTTATCATCATCAGCATCATCAACAGCATCACGAGCATAAACGTCAGCATCACCATCATCATCATTATTATCATCATCATAATCATCATCATCATCATCATAATCAGTATCCTCAACCGCATCATCATCAGCAGCAGCATCATCATAATCGTCGTCATCAGCATCAGCAGCAGCATTATCATAACCGTCATCATCAGCATCATCAGCAGCATCAGAATCATCGGCATCATCATCATCAGCAGCATCATCAGCATCATCATTATCAGCAGCATCAGCATCATCAGCATTGTCATCATCATAAGCATCGTCATCATCACCACCAGCATCATCATAATCAGCATCATTATTATCATCAGTATCAGCAGCAGCATTACCATCATCATCACCAGCATCATCAGCAGTATCAACATCATCGACATCAGCATCAGCATCAGCATCAGCATCAGCAATCTTGTCATCGTCATCATCATCAGCCGCATCCTCATCATCATCATCAGCATCAGCAGCACATCATAATCATGATCAGTAGCATCAGCATCATCATCAGCATCATCATCATCGTCATCATGATCAGAATCAGCATCGTCATCATCAACATCATCATCAGCATCATCATCATCATCAGCATCATCATCATCATCATCATCATCATCATCAGCATCATCATCATCATCATCATCATCAACATCATCAGCATCATCATCATCATCATCATCATCATCATCATCATCATCATCCTGTTCCGCCTCATCCACCTCCTAACGCTCCTCCTCTCGCCAAGTCCGCTTCCCAGGGGTCGTCCTCGGAGCTCTGATGGGGGGCTCTCCAGAAGGCGAAGGCTGTAGCGATTCCATGGCGAGGCTCCCTTCATCGGATCCTCCTCATCCTTCTTCTCGCCCGCCTCCCCCTTCCCCCCTTGGAATGAAATCTGCGAAGGACCCCAGCCTGGCCCCAAACATGCAACGCTATGTAAAGCGCGGTGCAGTATTGCTTAGCATTACATATCTTAGCGCAGCATTCATTAGCCTAGCAGAGCAACCAAAGGCGAAGCAAAGCAAAGCTAACCTATAGACCTCTGAGGAACCGCGGGAAAACCCTAGGACGCCCAACAGGTTGGGAACCTGTCCACTTGCGCCCCGTAAGCCACCGACCCGTATCGGGGTCCTTGGATCGATACCTCGACCCCCCGAGATGTCCTGGAGTGCGATCCGGCCAGGAGTTCGAAGGGCATCCAGCCGCGGCCACGAGGAGCCTCCCAGATCCGCGAAAAGGTAGGAGCAAAAAAAAAACTCGAACTTCGAACATCGCGCCCGAGCATCGGGCCCCTTCGAGGTCAACCTCCTGCTCCCGCTGGGCGCCCTCCCCCTCAGGCAGGCATCACCTGCGCCTGGACTCGAGGGAAGCTCCCGCGCAAGGACGACGGGCCACGCACCGAGCTGGGAGGGGAAGGCCGCCGGAGGGGAGTGACGCCCAGGCGAAGCCGGAGGCTCTCCTCGTGCCACCGCTCGGATGCAGGTTTCGGCCTCCATCCTGGCGGTTGCCACTTCCCACTTCTTCTGCTCTGGACGCGCTTCCCTCCCCTCTGGATGCCCTGGAACGGCTTGGATCCTCTGGGCAGGTGAGGACGCCCTGCGCGCCCACGCACGCTGGAAGGGAGGAGCGGCCCTCTTCCTGACGAGGCCCCTGGACCACTGCCAAAGCTCCCCCATGTCCCGTCTGCCCTCCCCTATCCGCCCGGACCCCATCGCCTCCCGCCTCCCCTCCCCTCCCCGACCCCCTCCCTCCTCCACCCCCTCTCTCGCCGCCCCCCCCCCTCCTCCATCCCGCGTCCTTATAGATAACTCCTGAATGTCGCACCCCGAGACGCGTCGGCAGAAGGGGCCGGACGTTTCGCGTGAGAGTTCTCACCACTTGTGATCATGAAGCTTCGAATTTGCAGCAACTTCACAAGTAGAGGGCGGGCCTTTTTCAAAATGCGGTTCCCGCTTTAGCGCCACGCGCGTCCGGCTTAAAAGTTTGAAACAGCTTCAAGGTTGGAGGGCAGGTGGTTTTCATGGGGCCCTCGCCTCAGCGCCGCGCAAAGTCGTATGAAAAGCTTGCAACATTTTCACGGATGGAGGGCGGGGGGGGCTCAAAATGGGGTTCTCCCCACAGCGCCGCGCATATCCGACCTGAAAGCTTGCAACTGGTGCAAAGATGCAGCGCGGCCCATTTTCAAAATGCGGTTCTCGCGTAGCGCCCCACACATTCATCTCAAAGCTTGTAACAAATTCTGTGTTTTATATTTTTATATATGATTATTAGTATTAGTATTATTATTATTAGTATTATTATTATTAATATTATTATTAGTCTTATTATTATTATTAGTATTATTACTAGTAGTAGTGGTAGTATGATTATTATTTTTTATTGATATTATATTTATTGTTATTATTATTAGTTGTAGTAGTAGTATTCTTATTAGTAGTAGTAGTAGTAGTAGTAGTAGTAGTAGTAGTAGTAATGTTTGTATTATTAATATTATTATTATATTGTTCTGATTGTTTATTTAACCCACAAACAAACGTTTCGAACTGCTGTTCTCGCCTCAGCGCCGCGCGCGTTCGTCTTGTCAGTTCGCGATTTCATATATTTGCATGGCCGAAATCCCCAGAATGATGTTCTGACGATATAGACTTTGCAATACGCGGCAGTCACGTTGATTGGCGGTGCTGAAATCCCAGGAACGGTGTTTTCGCACGGTTGAAGATTCTCAGACGGTTGTCTTCCAATGGGCCACCTCCCGCAATGGAAGCAATTTCTTTCAGGGATCTGCGAGGAGAGAACTCGAAGGGACAACTCATGGCAACATCGCTGATGCATCCCGGGTTCACACTGGTCCCCACGCGTGGCCGATCGGAGGTCCTCGCCTGTCCTGCTCCTAGCGCCTCATCTGGACGCTGATGGCGGGGATGAATCCCTGCGCCTCGCGTTGGGGGAACGGCCTGCCAGCCTGGGCTTTGCGGGCGCGAGCCTTGGCAAAAAAGCAACGAGTAGCATAGAGGAACGTCGGTCGAATCGAGCAATACTGGGGGCCTCGAGGCCCGACATCTGAAGTCCGCCCCAAGCGTCCTCCCCCCCCCAGGACCAAGGATCGCAGAGACGAGAGCGGCCATGGAAGAGCAGCACCAATAGTGGTCAAGAGAACCCGGGGCGCCGCAGCCGAAAGCGCACCGAGACTCATCTTTCTGAAATCTCTGCTGGGTGAGCCAGGCACTGGAAACGCCCTAATCAGAGCAAACGCATGGGGAGGTTTAATCTGGGACATGGTGCCACTGACCATGGCCCAGTCGAAGTCGATTCGTGAAACGCGAAGTTTAAACTCGGGATCCGGAAACCATTTGCGGAGCCTGCGAACGAAAATGAACCTCAGGCCCTCGCTCGGGAACCTTGTCTCCGTAAAACTGCCAACAAGCGCACGTTGAATCCGGACCCCCCCCCACCAAAAAAAAAATCTACCTCCCACCCTGCGCTCACGGCGATCCATTTCAGAAAAACCTCGAAGCTCCTGGAACCCAGGGGTCATCATCGAGCGCAGACGGTCGTCGGCGAATCCCAGAGAGGCAGCGCGCAAGAACTGGCAGCGCGCAGGTTCTGCCCATGATCTCGGCGACAGACGGCCACAGCAAACGTCAGCGAGCGGCAGCGCGAGGCAGGCTCTCTCGAGCAGCCTCCTGTACATCCTCGGCCAGAAATCCTGGAACGTCGAGAGGGCTGCTCTGGCATTCGCGGCGTACGACTGCAGGATAACTGACGGGACTCGAGGACCACCCAACGCATTCATCGAGAACCACCCAAGTCGATTGAGAGTGCAGTGGGGCCAGTGAAACACTCTGGCCAGAGTCGCCGTCTCGATCGCCATCAAGGTAGGCGGCGGCGGGCAGCATTGAGCAACGTAAGAAAGGGTCGTCGCGCATCTCTGGGAATAGGCGTCTGTTGGCCGAGACGGCTGTGGGCGCGCTGACCCCCGAAAGCATGTTACTACGATGTCGATATTTGTTCAGCGGAGCTATCCACGATTTCCCATGCCCTCCTGGGCCCGCCCACATTCCAAAATACTTCCAGTTCGGCGCGGCCACAAACTCGGCCCACTCAGGCATGATGGCGGGGATGGCAGCAGCATTCTCCGCAGCAAGCTCGGGAGAGATCGCCCCGGCCACAGGAGCGGCATGGCATTCACGAGCTTCGAGGGCAAGCGCGGCCAGTAGCCATCCTGAAGACACGGTAGAGAACAGCAAGGAACTTCAGTTTGAGGACGGCGGCTCCTAGATCATCGGCACATGCCGATACCGCCCCTCCACGTTCATGCGTGGCGCACGCTTGAAAGTCGAGCAAGAACGGGCCCAGCGACGCCGCAAAGAGAGCTCCGCTCGCGGGGCATCCCTGGATAATGCCAGACCACACTGCAAAAAGCCAAGGCATCTGACCGCCCAAGACGCCGCAGCACTGGACCTGAGCATATAGAACGGCGAAGAACCAGAGCAGCGGATGGGGGCAGAGACATGCGGTTCAGGACGCAGAGGAGCCAGGAGTGGGCGACAGACGGACAAGCCTGGGAGAAGCCGCAGGTGAGGATGGCAGGGGGGTCGATCGCAGCCGTCGGAGACATGGAAGCCAGCCTGGCGAAAGTGTCCAGCTCTACGACGTTCGTGCCGACTTGGCGACCGATCGCGAACCCTCGCTGCAACGGGCAGCTGACCCCGGCCGTCTCGAGAGCGAAAGGCCAGGTGACAGCGCCCGCCAGCATCTTATTATCTGAGTTTTTTCAGCCCGAGCGGTCGAAGAGCACTCACCTCACGAATCGCCCCAAGACAATATCCCCCCCCTTTGGTATGAAGATCCCCAAGGCATCGTTGAAAAACGAGAGCGGCGAGTTCCCCTCCAGAATACACCAGAGATGCTCGTCTAGAAGTTCAGCGGCTCGCGGTCCGCGCCGCCAAGCTGCATAAGGCAGCCGATCGGGGCCAGGCGCAGAGTCTTCTAAACGCAACAGTCGAGCTCGCATCCCCAGCAAGAGGAGGAGGAGGAATGTTGGGGAAGTCCATCTGGCCCCCGAACCCCTTGAGATAAGCCTCACCCGAGGCCTCCAGAACTTGCTTCTGCCCGAAAACAGGGCCCCAACGTCCACGTATCTCCCGAGACATGTCCCATGGCTGGGTGGCGATCTCCTGGGATGGCAGCCTGATACCTCTCAGCGTCAGACGTCGGTCGAACGGGGCCCAAATCGAAGCACGTTGTTGCAATCGTCGGATCTGTCGCTGCCCTTTACGTCGTATATTATCAGGCGCCTCGTCCGTCATCGACTCAGCTAGCTTCGACCGTCGGGCCTCGAAATCCTCAGTCTGGAGCTGGTCAAGCCCGCGGGAGAAGCGATCCGCGTCGCGCAAGGAGAGCGCGTCAGTGTCGGGGTCGATCTGCACAAGACTCCGAGCCAGAGCGCGGGACTGCAGCAGGATGGCGCCAGGCCCACGGTCTCGCCACCAGACTGCCCGAGCGACCGAGCGATGCAACATGATGCGACCGAGTTTCCCTTTATCTTCGAAGCGAAGAACAGCGTTCCGAGCACACCTGGCACCTTCCGTCATGAGATATGCATATAAGTCAATCATCAGCGGCGGCGAGAGCTCTTCCCAGGAGACAGCCTCAACATACGCTCGCATGAAATTCTGAAAGTACGAGGTGGCGAACACCTGCTCGGGGATGGGTCGGTCCTGGGGCCTAAGCTGAGGGGCCCCGTTGAGGTCCACCGAGACGGGGGTGTGGTCGTAGAGGTCGAGATGGTTTACTACTCCAACTTGATCGATCGTCGCCCCGAGGGCATTCATCTGAATGGGGCCCCACCCTGGAATCGAAACGAAGATGCGGTCAACGATGCTAGTCCGGTCGTTGGCAACCGAATAATGAGTCGGTTCATCTTTCTGAATCTCTACCATTTCCGAGAACAGCCCCTGCCAAAACTTATCCTTTCCTGCACGCCACTCGCGGTAGCCAAAGTGCGGCTGGAAAAAAATCCAACGGGGCACTCGGCATCGGGGGGGCCTCGCCCGCCGGGATGACTAAGGCTCGCCCAGGGGCAAGCCGCGCATGTTCAAAATCACGCTCGATCTCCCTCACCACCCGCTGACGAAGGTCCCGAGACATCCCAAAATTGCGAAAATTCCAATGCGAAATCCAACAGTCCCCAGACTCATCCAAAATCGCAGTGACGTTCAGAACTCTCCCATGGGCTATATCATCCCGGACTACATACTGCGCGTGCACACCCATGATAGGAAAGGATGTGAGCATGCCACCTACATTCGCGCGCTCGTCCTCAGTGAACGAGTGAAACATCGTAAACGGTTTGTGGAGCTGATGCAACATGTCCTCCGCTCCCTCCCAAGTTCCATGAACCTCCTGGATCCCAAGATTCGTGGCGGGGTCAACAGAGTCCCAAGGTACCTGCTCTTCTTATCACGAAGCGGCAGACCATGGCGCTGCAGCGCTCTAGCGTTCCACGTCGAAATCGCGATCAATTGCCGAGAGGTTGAGCCGGCACCCCATGCCGCAAGAAGCCTGCTAAAGACACAACTCAGTGTCCTTCTGCTCCCCGAAGAGGGCATGGATGGAGCGCCTGACCAGGCCAGCGCCCATGTTGAGCTCACCCATGTGACGATCGCAGAACTGGATCATCGGCACCGTACCCGCAGGGGCAGGGGAGCACTGCACCACGCCCTTCCAAGATGTGCCGATAGCGATCTTCTCCTTGTCGGCGAAGAAGCGCTTGTCAGGGTATAGTTCCAGCAACTTCCGCACAGTCTTCTTGCAGCCCAGCTCGCGGGCCGCCAGCTTCGGGTTCTTATCGGGGCCAACGTTGATGCTCGTGGGCGGGCCACCAGTCGGAGGGACGGCATGGAACTCACGCCAGCCAGCACCACGACTGTTGAGTTTGAGCGCGCCGATGGCCTGGTTGACACTCCCAGCTGCATATCCGCTCGCTCTGTCCCTTGACCTGGATCTCAAACCTCTTCGATACTGCGTCGCCCTGCAGCTCATAGTCCTCAGCGCCGAGGTTCGCCTCCGAGAGCCATGGCTGCAGGGAGTTGCCGACCGCCTGCTTGGGCAGCGGCACCTGCGTCCTGACTACAATGACCGTGGGGTCGATGGGACGGTCGAAGCCTCCGCCAGGAGCACGCGGGGGGGGGGCTCCTCACGGCGCACGAGCCCGAGCAAGTCTCGCAGCTCCTGCACCTCACGCACCAACTTCCCGATCCTGCTGTCGTAGACACGAACTTCCGTCTCCGCCGGGAGCATCCTCTTCTCAAATGCCTTGTCGATACTCGCACAGTGCTGCCCCATCGTCATCGAGAGCGCCGAGATCAAGTTCACCAGCAGGAGCTGGTGCGGGACGGGGACGACCAGGCAGACCATCGTTGGGATATTAAGCCCTTGCCGTCGTGGTGGTAGACTCCGAAGCCGCTGTGAACAGAGGCGTGAGTCGATAGTGTTGGGGAGTGGAACCGCCAGTGCCAGCATGGTCTCCAAAATCCCAGATCCTGCTGAACCAAGCGGCGCACAAGGAACAGCAGGGGATCTAGCACCTTCAAGAGTGGGGCAGAGGTCCTCATCGACAAGGGCCGCGGCCAGTGCGGCAGCGTCCATGCCCTTGATGTCGATCTCGCCGTCGTCGTCCTCATCCTCAACTCTCTCGTAGCGGACTTGTTCCTTCCAAGCTGACGACCAGAACGCTTGCCCCCAGGCGAGGCGTTGGCAGCCGCCGACATGGCGAGACGCGCTGCCTCTGCAGCGCAGGCCCGAGCAGAACAAGTGCGGTGAGGGCGAAAAAGAGAGGCGCAGGGAGCGCCGTGGCCTCCTGGTGGCCACAGAGATGGCTTGGGCCACCTGCGGGGATGTAGTCCAAAGCTAATCGCTGATTCTCGGGCGTCTATAGTCCTTCACAACGTTCAGCCTTGAGCCAAAATGGCTACGGAGGGTTCACACTGGTCCTCCACCCTCCCTCCTCCCTCCTCCCTCCCCTCCCTCCTCTCCCCTCCCTCCTCCCTCCTCTCCCTCCTCTCCCTCCTCTCCCCCGCCCCTCCCCCTCACTGGCGTTGCGCGCTCGCCGCCCCCCCCCCCCCCCTCCCCCGAGAGGGTCCCGAGGCAGCAGCAGCCGCTGCTTCTCGGCCTTCGGAACGGAGCGCTCGGGGGCCTCGAGCACGAGCGCCGCCGCCCCCGCGGCCACTGCGGCCTGCACGGCGGACAGCAGGCGACCACAGACCATGCCGAGGAGACCCCCCCGGGGGGGGGGGGGGGGCAACGCCCTGCGCATGCCGACGGCCGTCAAGACACCGAGGCCAGCCCAGTGCTGGTTGCTTGGTCGATGCGGCGCCCCAGGGTGGCCAGATCGACCACGGCCACAGCCCAGGTGTTCCATACCGAGGTCGGTGGGTTCTCCCACGAGGGGCCCTCCCGAAGAATATGTTTGATTGTGATTGTGTATATTGTTAACTCACACTGAGAATCAGTCGCTCTCAGATTTGCTATTGGTCGCACTCATGCTTGCAGACTGTGGGAATGTCTCGAGCGAGCGGTTCTCCCTCGCACACAGGCGCTCATTGACAGATATCAAGAGAAAGACGTACCAAGAGAATGAGATGCACATATGGGGAGCCCCGCGTGGAGTAATTGTTTGTTGTGCCCCGAGGCCTGCACGGCGGCCACGGACATGGCGGAGGCGTCCGCCTCGGCCCCCGACTGCTCGCGGACGCGCACCACCCGCAGCCCGTTCAGCTCCGTCCCGCCTGGGGGCCGCCCAGATTGGGGCCCGAGCTAGTGGGCAGATGCTCCTTCTGGAGACCTCCCTGGAACCACTCGCTCCTCCCTCCTCCTCCTCCTCCTCCTCCTCCTCGCTCCACTCGCGCGTCGGTCGAACGTCCGTCGACTGGAATCGAACAAGGGTCGGAATGGAGTCTGAACCAGAGTCGAGCTGGAGTCGAAGCAGAAGCGAACAGAGCCGCTAGATGGACCCCGAAACCTCCCAAACGAACATCCGGGTCGGAGGATCGGGGGGCATCGCCGACGCATCGGCGACGTAAGCGTGGAGAAACTCGGGTTCCACATTGCGCCACGTCGTCGATGCACCGGCGATGCGGCACGATCCACCGACCCCATCTTCCGCTCATACCGCACCGCGCCAACTGGCCGCGGCCACCGTACCGGACGATAACGTACCAGCCGCGGCCACCGCATCGGACGAAACCGTAGCGACCGTGTCTACTGTACCGCACCGGCCGCGTCTACGGACAATACCGTACCGTGCCGCACACTGTAGCCCAAGCAGGTCAGTCAAGAAGAGGAGGATGAGGACGAGGAGGAGGAGGAGGTGAAGGAGCTGGAAGAGGAGGACAAGAAGAAGGAGGAGCAGGAGGAGAAGAAGGAGGAGGAAGCAAAGCGTCATCAAACAGGAAGGAGAGGAAGGACGACGACCAGACGACCGAGTCGTGCAACCGCGGACGGGAGCACGGGCCAACATTGGGCCTAGCTCGCACGAGGACGGGCCAGGCCATGCCTACGCGAAGCGTGGCGCAAAACTATAGAACGACCTCCAAAGGCATCCCAGTTTTGGAATGCTTGCCAGCCCGCACACGAGAGACCAGAAATTTCTGTCTGCTACGGGCTGGGGGTGTTCAGAAGGTCCTAGGCAACGGTCCTTATTGAGCGTACAAATGGCAACCTGACCAAAAGACACTTGATAGGACCCGTACAGGGTACACACCAGCGCGAAACGGAACACCAGAACCTGGTGCCCACTGAGCTCGACGATAGCTTTATCGAGCGGTGCACTGACTCCCTCGGGCCCCTGATTCGCATGATCGGAACCCTCGCCGCCAAGGAACGCGTCAGAACCATCCAACGCCACCTGAGCAGCACGGGTGCGAAGGGGTGCGCCGCCTGGAGCTGGAGGTCCCTGAGGGCCATCAGCCTCTGTTGGACCGTGGGCCCACACGTGGTGAGCAACATCTCGTTGAGGCGAGCTGGGGCCCTACAGTCGGGACGTTGACCTAAGGAACCCTAAATAAGGAACGAGGCCCCTTTTTCCCATCAGTGAAGGTTCGATTTCCCATCGAAAACCTGAGGAGAACCTAGGGCAAGCTGTGAAACAATCAAGGAACACGGAGCCCCTCTCCAACGAAAAAGGTTCCTTCCTCAGCGCCCCGTCTGTAGCAACAGCCAAGCACGCTCTACATTGGGAAAGGAGGGCCCCTAAGTGCCGCACTGTGCCCCGTGAGCGCGACGGGCCACGGGAGCCTGGACACGCTCTGCACGCGCGGGCCGATCACTCAAAGCATCACGATGTGCCATCCCGCACGCGCACCGCGCCACGAACTTACAATCGGGTCCCTGAAGAAGGAACCCTTTTCGTTGGGGAGGGGCTCCGCGTTCCTTAATTGTTTCACAGCTTGCCTCCGGTTTTCCCTATGTTTTCGATGGGAAATCGAAGTTCAACTTATGGTAAAAAGGGGCCTCGTTCCTTATTTCAGATTCCTTAGGTCAACGCCCCGACTGTAGCCTCCGCGCGAGCGTCACGAAGCATACAGTCGTACCACATCACGAGCGAACTGGCCACTGCGTTCCTCGATGCACCAGCCTCGGCAGAGTAGTCGGCCAACTCTCGTTGCCAAGAAAAAACTCACATGGGTGCCGACCCATTCCCAAGAACTCTGCCTCAGTCTCGTGGGCAAGGAGGGCACCAGTAAAATTGGGGCGGCTGTCGCCCCTGTACCCAACTGAACACTGCACGCCAGAGGTCGGCGCACTGTGATTGGGCGTCGGCCAATAGGGCTGCCCACGCCATACCCTCCTGAGCCATGCTCGAGAAGTCCGTCACCACCAGCGAAACTGCAAGTAATAGCTTGACTGCATACAGAAGACCCATACGCTCCGCTCTGCCCGCTGTCTGGATCGGCCCGGACAGTGGACCATACGCATCACGCGAGACGGAGGGGGGGACATGAGAAGGAAACGTCACGCTAGCTTCCTTCTCCTGAGTCGGAGGCACAGGCGGCGTCTCGACGGCAGACGCGATGGCAATAGAATGGGAATTATCGAGCCCCTGCTCCTCAGCCACAGCATGCCCTACGCAACTGGGCCCAAAAACCTTCTCAGTACGAGAGATCGCCGACACCGCTCTCATGAAACTACCGAGAGCAAAATCAAGCCCCATCTCAGGAGCATTAGGAGAAAGGGAAATGGAATCAGAAAATCGAAGCAACTTATCCGTCTCGGCCTGGTCTGCATCACGCGCGCAACTCTCAACCGAGGGAGCGACTGCGCACAGGAGCGCCTGACCGAAGACTCTGCACGTCGCCTCTGGGCAAACTTCCTCGGGCGCAGTTCGGAAGCGATCATTGGCAGGGCCCCAGCCAAGCAGCGCCGCACGAGCTCTGGGCCCGCGGCCACACTTGCCTCCCCCAGGCGCGGCAGCATGCCGTGTAGGGTGCCTAGACGATGCCAGTGGGCGCCCCACCTGCTTCCTGTACGACTTCGCCCTGGTCAAACTCAGTATGCGAAGCGCATGGGGTACTTGCAAGGGCTCTCACGGGTTTAAAGCTCCACGAGGGAACTGCACGAGGCTCCCAGGTGGAGGAAGCAGGATGCCCCCCCCCCCCCTCCCCCCCACCCGCATCCCCCTACCTCCGCCAATACAGACAAAAATCTGCACCCGCAACTGCTGCCTAGGAGTGAGAGCCTCGATCCCCCATGGGGCCGCCCACGAACGCAATGGAGGGGGCCCCCGCCCTTCCCAGCTAACACCCTCAGCTGCTGTCGGCACTCGGACATGAAAACGCTTAGTTCCTTGGCCGTCGCGGAGAAGTCTAGCTCCCTGAGGAAATGCTTGTGCAAACGTGCCTCCGATGGAAGAGCCAGCATGGTACTCAAAGGTCTCTGATCTTCGTTCCTGGGTCCAACATCCTCCTCGTCCTCGTCGGCAAACGACACAGACGGCGACCTCGTACGTGGAAGACGCCTTGCTGAGGTAGGCGTCTCCTCTCCGTCGGCCGCCGCTGTCGACTGATCTGGTCCTTTGCCAGCCCTGGTCCTTTCTCGTCCACGCGGGCCCTTCGAATGACGTGCCTGGTTGTTCTTGACCCACGGCTGCCTTTCGAACGAATCCGCAACCGCGGCTGAGCCATATTCGCTACGTGGGACACCGCAGCTTCTGCAGGACAGCCGGTCCAGGAAGTCGGACGTAGCACACGATGCACAAAACCAGGATTTGGAGGACATTGAGTGATGTTGATTGAGCAGCCGCCTTGCCTTCATAACGGAAACCTCAGACAATCTGGCAATGACACGAGCCTGAGCTAGCGCTTCCCGCTGGCGCCTATGCCAGGCGGGGTAGGTCTTCTTCCACCGCAATCCAGGAATATCGGCAGGCGCGGTCAGCCGCTCGCAACGGCCAACGCGCTGGCTCCGAACACTGGTACAGTACATGGGATAGACTGTGGCCGAAAGAGGCAATCGCCCCGCCTCGTCGCTACGCTGGTAGCGGACCCAGACAGGAATTCGGATGGGGGGGGCGCCGCGATCGGGCCAAGGAGGAGGAGGAGAAGGAGGAGGAGAAGGAGGAGGAGAAGAGGGAGGCGGGCAGGACCCTCATCAAAGAGGAAGGCAGAGGAGGAGGACAAGCTATTTGCGCTCGCGTAGCATCTGACGTCCTAAGTACCCCTCCCTCCCATTCCTTACCATGGCGTAGATTTCCTCTCTATTCGCACAGTGGGATGTCGTAGCATGGCAAAGCATCACATGGCATAGCATGGTGTTGAAGATCAACGCGTAGCATGACATAGCCTGGCGTGGCGACGCCCCAAAGTGGGGGGGGCTTCCGCGGACCAAAAAATCAACGAATCGACAACACATTGGAGGGGGGGGGGGGGGGCATGTTTCAGATTTTGGGGCCGATTGGGAAGGATCGAAAACCATGCCGTGGCGTGGCACTGGAAGTAATGACGCCAGCGCTGTGGCGGGAGCACGATTCGGAACGAGCGGCAGCGCGGAAATGAGCCGAACGCTTCAGCGGGAGCACGATTCGGAGCGAGCGGAAGCATGGAAATGAGGCCAGAGCTCCAGCGGGAGCAAGATTTTGAAAACAAAACAAGTGAAAACCCAGTTCACGGGAATCCTGTGTAAAAAAATACGCCGAGGGTGGCCGGATATCTTCAGGACGTCATCAGGGGAGAGAGGATAGTAGCATTAATGTTGTGTGATTGTGGAAGAAGAGGAGGAGGGAGGAGGAGGAGGAGGGAGGGTGAGGAGGAGGAGGAGGAGGAGAGGGAGGAGAGGAGGAGGAGGAGGAGGAGGAGGACCCACTCCAGGGTCCCCAAGGGCCCCCCAGGGGCCCCCAGAATCCCCCAGGGCCCCCCAGGGCCCCCCAGTAACCCCCAGGGCCCTGCAGAACCCTTAGAATCCCCAAGCTCCCCCGAATCCACAAAAACAGCGCGCCGAGTTCCCTCCTCCCTGGAGGGAGGGTCATTGCTCCTTCTTACATCCTTTCATGCCTCCTCCTACTTCCCCCCTCCCCACCTGCCTCCTCATCCATTTTGCCTCCTCATCCCTTCCTGCCTCCTCCTCTTCTTCTTCCTCCTCCTCCTCCTCCTCCTACACCTCCTCCTCCTCCTCCTGCTCCTCCTCCTCCTCCTCATCCACCTCCTCCTCCTCCTGCTCCTCCTCCTCCTCATCATCCTTCCCCTCCTCCTCCTCCTCCTTTCGGTAAAACCGGCGATTATCGAAGGACGCCTTTCTTCCGGAGGGCCAGACCTCTCGACATGCGGCCCTGCTGGAATCGGGCCTTTAGCACCGCTGGGCCTGAGCCTGGCTTCCTCGTCATCCTCCTCCTCCTCATCATCATCCTTCTCCTCCATTCCTTCTCCGTGTACATAACTTCTCACTGTCGCACTCCGAGTCTGGTCAAAAAGGCGGGCCAGGCGTTTCGCCTCAGACTTCCTCACCATTCATCATCGCGAAGCATCAAAATTGGCAACAGCTTCACGCATGGAAGGCGGGTGGTTTTAAACATGTGAGTCTCGCCTTAGCGCCCGTGCACATACGAGCTTCACGGATTGAGGGCGGGCTGTTTTCAAAATGTGATTATCGCCGTAGCGCCGCGCAAACTCGTCTTAAAAAATTGTAGGAGCTGTACGGATTGAGGGCGGGCGGATCTTCAAATGTACTTCTCGCCTTAGGCCCGCGCACACTCGTCGTAAGAATTTGCAAGAGCTTCACGGAATGAGGGCGGGCCAGTTTCAAAATGCGGCTCTCGCTTTAGCGCTGCGCGCACTCGTCTTAACTATGTGCGAGATCATGACGGATTGAGGGAGGCTCCTTTTCAAGATGTGGCTCTGGCCTGAACGACGCGTGCAACAATTAGAAAGGGTTCACGGACTCGCATGGTTAACCAACGTACCAGAGACGGCGTTTCGGAAGAAATCGTCATGCCGCAACAGTCAAGTTATCTCGTGGTGTTGGAGTCCCGAGAACGATGTTTGGTACGCTCAAGGATCTTCAAACGGTTCTCTCCCAACGGGGCACTTCCCTCAGTGGAAATGAGTCCTTGTTAGGGTCTATGAAGAGAAAGCTTGGAGGGAGGGCGTATTCCAACATTGTTGATGGGCCTTGGGTTTACACTGGTCCTCCTCCTCCTCTTCCTTCCTGTCTCCGTTCCCCTTCGTCCTTCCAAATACCGTACCGGTGCCGGCCGTGGTCCTGGCACCGTACCATTACCGCGCGGTCCCGGCACCGTACTGGTACCAAGATCGCGGGGTCGCGCTACCGTACGGCAGTACTCACTGGCACCGGCGGCAGTAAGCGGGCACAGCAAACCGTGCCGGTGCCGCGTGCCGCTGATACCGTACCAAGCAGTGCCGTCCCGTGGCCATGATGAAGACGGCGTCCCGAGAAATGGGGCCCCGGGAGGACGATAACCGCAAACAAGAAAGATTCGACTCGTGATCCACTTCCTGTCCCGAGGGCCTCACCCCTCAAGGCCCCATCCTCTCTGGACGCCCGACATGGGTGCGGAAAAAAGGTTACGATGCCCAGCAGCAGAAGCTGTCCAAAACCGACAGCGGCCGCTGTTGGGCAGGCGAGCTTGTGCCTCAAACGGCGCCGCGACGCCGACGGCGAATCCTGTTCAGAATGCACCAGCACTGTTGTTGGCCTTGGCATTGTGCCCACGGGTTCCGTACTCCAGATTTCGTAATAAAGGGAGGGGGGGTTCATTTCGGGGGGGGGGACTCTTCCAGGCTATCTTGGAGGGCCTGGGGGGTCTGGGGACGATGTCTTGGAGGGTTCTCCCACGGGGGAGGTCTGAAATGGCTTGTCTTGGAGGGTCCAGACCCCCTCCCTTTTATTACGAAATCTGGAGTACACGTTGCGGCCCCCCCGACATTCGAACCGCCGACCACCGCCGTCCCGCTGCCGCACCTCCGCTCGGCCGCCGGCGAGGCCGACCACCTCCTCGCGGAGGCCGCAGCCCTCGCCGCCCTCGAGGCCCAGCTGGCCCGTCCCGTTCGAGCCCCACGCGAACGCCCTGCCGCCCGGGCCCAGCGCCACGGTGTGGTTGGCGCCGCTCGCGATCCGGGAGCAGCCCTCGAGGACGATCGCCGGAGGAGGGCCAGTCGAGACGGCGGCGGCACTCCCGGGCGCCTGTCGTTTTTCGGGTGGGCCTCCTGGAGGCTTCTCGTCGCCACGGCGAGACCCGCCTCGGAACACGAGGGCGCCTGTCGTTTTCTTGTTGGGCCTCCTGGAGGCTTCTCGTCGCCACGGCGAGACCCGCCTCGGAACACGAGTCGGGGTGGGCACCAGGAGGGGTCGGCTACACGTAAGAGTGACCCTGGGTAGTGCGCGGCAAAACGGGGGACGCGGGGTGGCCAAACCTGGGCGCACAAGCCGCTGCTACCGCTTCGCGCTCATTGGGCCCGCACCAGAGGTCACTCCGGCGAAAGGTCACTCTTACGTGTAGTCGAGAGGGGTCTGGGGGCCGATTCTGAGCGGGGCTGCGCTGGGCGCGAGAGCCACCGTGGCCTCAACCGGCCCTCCTCCGAGCTGGCAGGCTCGGCGCTCTTCTCCACGACCGGGTCCTGCTTCCCTCGGGCGATGCCGATGTGCCCATTGGCGTCCTTGTACGTTCCCCACAGCCAGACGCTGCCGTCCCTGTCGACCGCTGCGCTGTGGCTGTCCCCGCAGGACACCCGCTGCACGGGCGCGTCGCCCGGCAGGGTCACGCGGCCCGGCAGGCAGTCGGAGTCGCCGCTGGAGGCCCGCCCCAGCGCCCCGTCGTCGTTGCAGCCCCAGGAGAACAGGCGCCCGTCCGCCGAGACGCAGAGCACGTGCAGGGCCCCCACCGCCACGTCGCAGACACGCACCTCGCCCAAGCCCTTGACCAGCGTCGGCTTCTGCCGGGTCCGCTGCGAGTCGCCCAGCCCGAGCTGGTCGCATTCGCCGCTGCCGTGCACGAAGACCAGGCCCACGGGCGCCTCGCCCTGGCGCGCGAGGTCGGGCGCCTGGGCCAGCCGCTTGCGGCCCGCCGCTGGCAGCGCCGGATTGAAGCCCGCGGGCTGATGGCCTGGTTGCATGGGAACCGACCCCAGACCCCAAGAGCACGACTGCCCGTGCCAGACACAGATTGACAACTCTCCGTCGCTTCTCACCTCGTGAACTCTCGGCCACGTCTGCACCGCGGAGCGGGGGCTGGGCTGGGAGGGGGAGGGGGGGGCTGGGCAGGGGCATGCCGCTGCTCGACAGAAGCCTTGCCCCAGCTCGTGACTGCTGCGATCGCCGCGGCGACCTCCAGAACCGACCCAGAGGCTTGGTGCGGGGTCGGGTAGGACGGCCTGCGAAGCCGAACGTGATGCCGCTGGCGCTCTGCGAGCCCGCGGGCGCCCCGAAGGCGAAGCCGCCCCCCGAGCCGAGGGCGGAGCCCCCGCCCGAGCTGGCGGCGTCCGAGGCCGCCGCACCGAAGGTGAAGCCGCCGCTGGAGCTCTGCGCGCCCGGGGAGGCCCCGAAGGTGAAGCCACCGCCAGAGCTCTGGGCGCCCTGAGCCTGAGGGACAGCGCTTGGGGGGGACCAGCTCGGAGGGGTACAGTCGGGGCGTTGACCTAAGGAACCCTGAATAAGGAACGAAGCCCATTTCTTCCATGAGTTAAACTTCGAGTTCCCATCGAAGACCTAAGGAAAACCGAAGGCAGGCTGAAAAACAATCAAGGAACACCGAGCCCCTCCCCAACGAAAAGGGCTGCTTCTTCAGCGCCCCGACTGTAAGCAGATCAACCCCGGAGGGAGAAGGCGGGGATGGGGAGATCGGAGAGCAAAGCAGCGAGCATCGCGTTCAAAATGGGCCCCCAGACCCCTGCTAGGGTCAAAGCGCACGAGTAACATGACATGGCATGAGGGCCGCGCAGGGGGTAAAGCATCGACCTGGAAACGGCGATACATCGCCGATACATTCGGCGATTGGACCGCGATAGCGAGTCCACACGTTCCTGGGCGGGGTGCGGTTATCAGATCCCTATCGACAATCATAGGGCTATTTGGGGTCGATCAATTCCCCCTGAGCCTAGCCCCCCATCGTTGCCCCCGAGAGCCGCCCCGAAGGCGGAGCTGCCGGAGCTTCCGGCGGCCGGGGACGCGCCGAAGACCAAGCCGCCGCCAGAGCTCTGGGCGCCCAGGGCCGCCCCGAAGGCAAAGCCGCTGGAGCTATGTGAAGCCGAGATCGCGCCGAAGGCGACGCCGCTGCTGCCACTGGAGCCTGACGCCCCCGCGCCAACCGAGCCGAAGCCCGAGAAGGCGCTGCCGGTCGCCGAGGGCGATCGGAACATGGCGACGAGGTCCTGCTTCTTCTTCTCCTCTGCCGCCTTCGAGGCGGCAATGTCCTCCTCGGACATGCCCGGCTTGAATGCCTCGCAGGCCTTGCACTTGATCAGATCGGCGTCCCACTTCAGGGAGCAGACGTCGCACTTCCACTTGCCCTCGTCTGCAGCAGCCGCGAGGCCAGCGAAACACGGCGACAGCGCGGGCGCTGCTGGCTCCTGCTCGGCCGCAAATGTGGCCGACGCCGCCTTCTTCGCAGCCGGCGCTGGCTCCGCGGGGTCCAGCACCGATGCCAGCGCGGCCGGCGCCAGCTCAACGGCGACGCCGCCCTCTGAGCTGGCAGCGCCGAACACTCCACCGCCTGTGCCTGCACCGAAGAGGCCGCCCCGTGTGTTGCCATCGCCGAACATGCCGCCGCCTGCGCCCGCGCCGAAGAGGCTGCCCCCTGTGCTGCTGGCGCCGAACATGCCGCCGCCTGTGCCCGCGCCGAAGAGGCTGCCCCCTGTGCTGTTGGCGCCGAACATGCCGCCGCCTGTGCCCGCGCCGAAGAGGCTGCCCCCTGTGCTGTTGGCGCCGAACATGCCGCCGCCTGTGCCCGCGCCGAGGAAGCTGCCCCCTGTGCTGGCAGCGCCGAACGTGCCGCCGCCTGTGCCCGCGCCGAAGAGGCTGCCCCCTGTGCTGCTGGCGCCGAACGTACCGCCGCCTGTGCCCGCGCCGAACAGGCTGCCCCCTGTGCTGGCAGCGCCGAACGTGCCGCCGCCTGTGCCCGCGCCGAAGAGGCTGCCCCCTGTGCTGGCAGCGCCGAACATGATGCCGCCTGTCCCCGCACCGAAGAGGCTGCCCCCTGTGCTGGCAGCACCGAAGAACGGTGTGGTTTCGGCTCGGGCAGCTCCGCCGGTGTCGGCGGATTCGGGCTTCGGCTCGGGCGGCTCCAGCTCCGCGGCGGTGTGCGCCTGCTGCGCGGCGTCCTCCTGCCGCGGGCTCGAAGGGAGGAGGGGCGAGCACGAGGGAACGGAGACGAAGGCGAGGGGTCGAGGCGGAGGTGGAGCCGGGGAGGAAGGCGGAGGCAGAGGCGAGGCCGAACGGAGGACGGGTGGGGAGAGGGAGGGGAGCGGCGGAGGCAGCGAAGGGAGGAGAAGGGAGGGGAGGCGGAGGAGGAGAAGGGAAAGGGAGGGGGGGACATCCTGACTCGAGATCCGTTTCTCCGATTTGCCTTTCGGGTTTCTCCGGCTTTATTGGCTGTATGGTGCCTCCCCGCACCTGTCGCCGCGGACTGGGTTACTCTAGCCCCTGAGGGCCACTTTGTCTCTTTGCACAGCCGCTTCTGCACCCGTCCGCAGCCTAATTTGTTCGCTGCTGCGCCTAAGTCGGCAATTGTTTGCATCATCACACAACGCTTCAGGTTCAGTCCCCTAGTTCGCGCAACGTCAAAAAATGGAGGGGGTAGCAGAGGGGGGCAGGGGGCGATGGAACCACATCGTAATCATATAGGACCGATCCAAATTTCTTGGCACCGATCGCAACCAATTGTGATATGTCCCTTCCGGTTGAGACACAGCAAAACGAGCGTCGTTCGATACATACTACAATAGTGGATGGAATGCAAGCACAACTTCATGATAGAGCGCACTGCTTTAAAAAGGTGCCACGTACTCTGAGAAACTGGTTGCGACCTGGCCGATGTATGACGACAGCGAACTAACGTTTACAACTCGAACGAATTATGAATATGAACTAGAACTGCCACAGTATCAAGTTCATACTTTAGATGTATAACTGATGAGTCTAGCTTGCTATCAGACTGGCATCTACTTGAGATATCCGCCACCGTGCCGCGAGGCACTGAGTCGAATGCCCTATGGCCCCTTAGAGTCCTCCGTCCTCAACCCTGAGGATGCTCAAGGGACCCGCAGCAACGAGTTCTGAGCGCTCCTGGGCGCTCTCGGGTACTTTCGGGCGCTCCCTGCCGCTTCTGGCGCTCTTGAGACTTGTCGCAAAAAGTTTTTCAGCGCCGAGAGGGTCCCATGAAGGGCGAAGAGGGCCCAAACAGCCCCCCAAGGCGGTCCAAGAGGCCTCTGAGTCGGCCCATGAGCTCTCCAAGACGCCCAAAATGGCCTCCAGACGGCCCAGGAGATGGTGTGAGATGCAGATAGGTGGTAACCGGCTGGCGGGGTGGAAGGGCCGTTGTGGTGGCGGTTGAAGGCCGGTTGGGGCCGTCCTGGGGCCGTTGCGGGGGCCAGGTTGGACAGGGGGAACAAAGGAAGCCGATTAAAGGCGGGAGCGACGAGCGGTGGAGGGAGGGACCGAGGGAGCGAAGCCATTGGAAGCAGAGGGGGCGTGTGGGTGGTCGCTGGCTTGTGCTGTGTTGGGGTCCACTTTGGACCTTTTCGGGGCCTTCTTGGGGACGCTTTGGCGTTTTCTGGGGTCCCTCGGGGCCACTGGGATCATTCGGCAAGTGACGCTAGGGCGATCTTGGACAGTTGTGGAGCCGTCTGATGGCAATATTGGAGGCCGTCCTAGACCATGTGAGGGGCATCTTGGGTCTTCTTGAGGGCTCTTGTGGGCCTCTGAGGTCCTCTTGAAGGCTTCTGGTGGCCTTCTTGGAGCCATCTGGAGCCGGAAAGGTCAGTGTGTGTCAACTATGTGTGAGACAACCAGTGGACACTGATGAGTTCCGTGTATCAGGGCTCCTGCGCATAACCCATCGGGAAGTCCCTTGGGGCCCCCTTGGCGCTGTCTCGAAACCTCTTGGGCCATGTTGGGGCAATCTTGGAGCATCGCCAGGAGCTTCCCGAAACCATCGAGGCTGTCTGGGAAGCCAGGGTGGTGCCCCAGAGGCTCGACAGGCCCAAAGGACTCCAGGAGCCATCAAAATTCAGTTTGGGGGAAATCTAACGGTGGTCAGGGGCATCGCTGGTGTCCTGTTAAGTATACATACGTGCATGCATGCATGCATGCATGCATACATACATACATGCATGAATGCATGCCTGCATGCCTGCATACATGCATACATGCATACATATATGCATGCATATATACATACATACATACATACATACATACATACATACATGCATGCATGCATGCATGCATGCATGCATGCATGCATACAGACAGACAGACAGACAGACAGACAGACAGACAGACAGACAGACATACATGCATGCATACGTGCATACATGCATATATGTATGCATGCATGTATGCATACATGCATACATGCATACATGCATACATGCATACATGCATACATGCATACATGCATACATGCATATATGCATACATGCATACATGCATGCATACATACATACATACATACATACATACATACATACATACGTATAGTCATACATACATACATACGTACGTGCGTACGTACATATCTACAAACGCACATGCAAACATACATACATGCATGCATATATGCGCTCACATATGTGTATATATGTGTATACATGTGTATATACATACATATTTAGTTACTTACATACATACATACAGACATACAGACATACATACATGCATTCATACATGCCGATCTACCTACATAGTTACATGCATGCGTGCATGTATGCATGTATGCATGCATGTATGCATGCATGCATACAGACAGACAGACGGACAGACATACAGACATAGCTCATCAAAGATGATGGGTTTGAGGAGAATGTGGGAGATTGGGGAAGAGGATGAATAAAGGAGGTGAGGAGCAGAGTCAGGAGTCGGGGCGCGAGAGCTCATTGGGCTGTCCTGTCTGAGGCCCTCTTGGGCCTGTTGGTGGCGCCTCTTGGGGAAATCTCAGCTGCCTTGATGCTTTGGGGGCCTTTCGGGGCCATGATTGGACCATCCTGGTGCCATTCCAGGCCTTCGGAGCCCTTGCGAGAAAATTCATATTTTAGGGAAGTCCTGGGAGGGTTTGATGTGGTCACGGGCAATTTTTGAAGCCGTCGTGGTGGATATTGGGGTGATTCTGGTCCTTTGGGGGGCTCATGTGGGTTCAAAAGGCTGCTTGGAAACATCTGGCACGTGGCTTCGGGCCACGTGGGGCTGAAGCGTCGGAATGCGTAAATACTAGATTGGCCTTCGGCCAACCCGCCGCCGGACTTGGGTTGTGGGTCAGTGTCCTTGTGAATACATGCGAAATTCTCTTGGGTACCTCTCGGGTGTCTCTAGGATGCCGTGTGGAAGTCTCTTGGGCATCTTTGGAGGGTATCATGGGGGCCTCGTGGGGCCTCTTCTGGCCATATTGGGGACCTTCGGGGCCGTTGTGGGACTCTCGTGGGTCATCTCGGAACTTTTTTGGGCCGTCCTGGAGCTTGGGGGTCTTTGCAAGGTCTGTGGGGTGCTGCGTGCGCCTCCTGTGGGCCTCTTGAGGAGTCGGGAGCCTGAGGTTCTCTTGGGTCGTCCTGGGGCTTTACGAGGGGCCTCTTGGGCACTCCGGGAGCGTGGGGACGCCGAGAAGGCGAGAACGCTAAAACAACCTGAAGAAAATCCATGGTGTGGCTCTGGGGGGCTGCGGGAGTGCTGTTGAAACTTCTGTAGGCGTGTTGGGTGGATTCCTGGACAGCCTGAAGTCCACCTTGAGCCGTCTAGAGGCGTTGTTGTGGGAGTGTTCTTGGAGCCGTCTCGGACCGTCTTGGGGGCCTGTGGATGCTGCCTTGGGCTAACTTGGTTTGTGGGTCAGTGGCCTCTTGGACGCATGTGAGGGTCTCTTGGGATGCGTCTCGCGGTCTCTTGGATGCTGTGTTGAAGTCTCTGAGGACCTTTGGGGGACTTCCGTGGGGTGTTTGAAAGCCTTGTGGGGCCTCGCATGGGCCTCCTCTGGGGCCGATGGGGCTCTCCTGGGTTGACCTGGGCTTTCTTGAAAACCTGTTGGGCATCTTGGGGCCTCTTGGGGGCTTTTGCAGGGTCTCTGGGAGGCAGCATGGAACCCGTTTTGGGCCTCGTGGGGACCTCCGGGGTCGATGGGGCCGTCTTGGGGCTTTCTTAAGGATGTGTGGGTCCGTCTTGGGGCCTCTTGGGTGCTTTTGTAAGGTGTCTGGGGTGCCGCCTGGGGCCTCTTTGGGGCCTCTTGGGGACCTATGGGGCCGCGTTGAGGCTGTGTTGGGTCGTCTTGGGGCTCTCTTAAGGGCAGCCTCGTGGACCATTTTGGGGGCGCTCTGCGGGTCCTCTTCGCCCGTCCTTGGAGCGCGAGGACGCTGGAGACGCGAGAACGCCGAAAGATTCTTGAATGCCCCGACGAATAGATTCCTCTTCCTATAGTTGTATAAGCCCGGGCGGGGGGAGAACCCCCCACCCCACCCACCCCCCAAAAACCGATCTCCCGGGATCTGGGGCTTTGGGACCCTCTGGACGGGCCTCGCAGGGCGTTTTGCCAAGCCTTCTCAGCACACCTGGGGCGATCAGGGGGGTCATCGGAGACGTCCCAGAGACCCCCAGGACAGCACAAGAGCGCTCCAAGAGTGACCGCCGTGACTTCAAGATGGCCCCAGAGGCCTCCAGGACGGCCCCAAAGAGGCCTCCAAGAGCACTCCGAAGAAGGCCCCAAGAGGCAATTTTCATTGATTGTCTGTTGGTTGTTGGTGAATTGTAGGGTTCTCCTCTTTTCGGCTTCCCGACGCTCCAAGACGGCGGTCTTCTGGGCGTCCGAAGCCGCCTGGGAGGCTCCAAAATCGCCCCACAACCATCCGAAAGGGCTTCCAGGCAGTCCAAGAGAGCCCCAAAACGGCACAACACGGGTCCAAGTTGGCCCTCAGAGAGCCCCATGGCGGCCCAAGATGGCTCCAAGACACCCTCCGAAGCATTCCAAATCGTGACCCGGTCGTTCAGGGAGACCGCGGTTGGAGGCAGGGTGGCCCGAGGAAGCCCCCAGAGGCCCCCAGAATACGCCCAGGAGGCCTCCAGAAGGCCTAAAGAAAGCCTGAAACAACTTTTGTGAGGCCCCCAGAGGCTCTCTAAGGAGGAGCCTCCGCAAAAAAGAGCTGAGGAGGATGGGGAGAATGCGCAGGGTATGGCGAAAATGAAGAAAAATAAGCATGGAGGAAGAACAACGAATAACATTATCAGAGCGGCGATGCCAGAAGAGGCAACAAGGAGTTATCGCTAAACTCTCGGCTTGACCTTCCTGCTATTCCGCCTGCATATCAAACTTCGAGGACCAAGGTGCATGGCGCGAAGCGCCACTGCAGTCTTGTATATCTATATGTATGTACATACATACATACATACATGCATGCATGCATGCATGCATGCATGCATGCATGCATGCATACATACATACATACATACATACATACATACATACATGCATGCATGCATGCATGCATACATACATGCATACATACATACATACATACGTACATACATACATGCATGCATGCATGCATACCTACCTACCTACCTACCTACCTACCTACCTACCTACCTACATACATACATACATACATACATACATACATACATATATGAACCTTGGTTCTTGATGGGGTACTTGACAGTGCTGTTGGAACCCTTTTGGGGCATTGTGGGTAATTTCTCACTGTCTGGAATCCACCTGGAACCGTCTGTGGGCTTCTGAGCGTGCTCTTGGAGCCGTCTTCGACCGTCTTGGGTGCCTGTGGAATCTGCCTTGGGCTGACCGAGCGGGTCCTGGAGCTACAGAAACCCTAGGGAACACACAGGAGGAACCGCCAGAGTCATCGGAACCCCGATTGGGGGGTCGGTTCCGGGCGTCAGATTCCACAAGGAGTGCTTGCATTTAGGGGTTCTTATTTCTTTTCTAAAGAGCTGGGCCTGCGGGCTGGTCTGGCGGCTATGTTGCCGCCGTCGCCGCCCCGTCGCCGCCGCCGCCTCGTTTGGGCATGCGGGCTGGTCTCACGGCTATATTGTCGCCGTCGCCGCCCCATCACCGCCTCGTCGCCGCCCGTCGTCTGGGCATGCGGGCTGCCCTGGCGGCTGTATTGTCGCCGTCGCCGCCCCGTCGCAGCCTCGTCGCCGCCCGTCGTCTGGGCCTGCGGGCCGGTCCGGCGGCTATGTGCCCGCCGTCGCCGCCTCGTCGCCGCCTCGTCGCTCTGCATCGCTTCGCATCGCTTTGCATTCTCTTGATTTGCGTTTCACTGCTTACATTGCGTTGCATTGCAATCTCACTGCTTTGTAATCGCATTGCATGTCATTGCTTCGCATTGCTCGGCACCACATGGACTGCACCGCACAGATTGCACCACAGATAGTGCACCACACAGACTGTTCAACATAGAAAGGACCACATAGATTGCACCACAAATATTACACCATATATTGTGCGCAGCATAGATTGCACAACATAAAACGCACCCTCTATGTTGCACGACATGGATGGTACCGCATAGCGCGCACCATATAGATTGCACACCATACATCGCTCTTCGTGCAGTGAACCACCTACGTAGATTGTACCACATTGGTTGCACCACCTAGATTCTCCTTTCTACAAAGAGAATAGACTCTACCCCCCCCCCCCCCGGACTTATCGCTTCCCCCTGGAATAATATGATTTCATATATTTTCTGCACACTCGTCCATCCTAATTATGAAATCATACCATCCCAGGCAGGCCGGGCCCCCCCCCCCTGAAGTTCCCTTGTCCAAAACACTATGCGGTGACATATTTTGTTCTAACATAACACTTTTTCGCGAATCCCTTGCAAAAAAAGACGAAGTGCACACGCGCGCGTCGTCGCGCGCGCATGCCGAAATCCTTCAAAAACCTTCGGTGCCGGAAGGATTTCGCAATCGAGCTTCAAAAAAAAGCATACAACAACACATGGTTTCGCAACACTGATTTGCTAAAAAAGCTTCCGCGCGAGCTCTTGCGAAATCTTAAGAAAACCATGCGTTTTTCAAGATTTTCACAAAATGCTACCAAACGGGCTTCGCGCGCGCGCATGTCGAAATCTGTCGAACGCCCTTGCGCGTGTGCCGTCGCGAGAATCCTCTGCAAAAAATGGGACGAAGTGCAGACGCGCGCGTCGTCGCGGGCGTATGCCGAAAACCTTCAAAACCCATCGGTTTCGGAAGGATTTCAAAATCGTGCGTCCAAAAAACCTACAAAAACCCAAGGTTTCGCAACACGGATTTTCAACAAAAGCGTGCGCGCGCGCTCTTGCGTCGTCGTCGTCGTCGTCGTCGTCGCCGTCCTCCCTCCTCCCGCGTCGTCGTCGTCGTCGTCGCCTACGTCGTCCTCTGTCTTTCCTCGTGTTCGTCGTTGTCGTCCTCTTTGGCGTCGTGGTCGTTTCCGTCGTCGTTGTCGCCGTGGTCGTCCTTCCTCCTCCTCCCACGTCGTCGTCGTCGTCCGTCGTCGGCGTCTCGTCGTCGTCCCTCCTATTTCGTCGCCGTCGTCGTCGTCGTTGTCGTCGTCATCTTCCCTCCTCCCTCGTCGCTGTCGTCGTCGGCGTCGCCGTCCTTCCTCCTTCGTCGTCGTTCGCGTCGTCGCCGTCCTCCCTCCTCCCTCGTCGTTGTCGTCGTTGTCGTCGTTGTCGCCGTCGTCGTCCTTCCTCCTCCCTCGTCGTCGCCTTCGTTGGCGTCGTCGTCGTCGTCTTCGTCGTCGTCGTCGTCGGCGTCGTTGTCGTCGTCGAAGTCGTCGGAGACGTCGTCGGTGTCGTCCTAGTCATTGTCGTCGGTGTCGTCGTAGTCGGTCTTAACAGGTTTTGCAAACCAAGTTGCGGGTGGGTGGGCGGGATGTTTGCGCGAGCAGTGGAGATAACGATTTCAAGTTCAGCAGAGTGGATTGCACAACATAGATCGCACCACATATATTACATGACATATATTGCACGCATGGGTTGCACCACATAGATTGCCCAACAGGTACTGCACCATATATATTGCATAACGCAGATAACACAACATCTAATACACAACATAGATCGCACAACATAGATCGCGCCACATATATGAACCACATAGATTGTACCCATCGCGTATACCACGTAGATGGTACCACATATAGCGAACCACAATGATTACACCACGTAGATTGCATTACACGGATCGCACACTAGATATTGCACAACATAGATCGCACCACATAGATCGCACCACATAGACTGCGCCACATACATTGCACGTACAGGTTGCACCACATATAGCGTTCAACATAGAACACAACACATATGTTACACAACATCGCTTGCTAGAAACACACGGTTTGGGGCCCACGCTAGCTAACATTACACACAGAGCAATCGGCATACATACGCGCATGCATACCTACGTGTGGGTGGCGCCTGGAACAGACGATTAGAACTAGGACGAAGTGTGCCGATTCATGCGAGCTGTAATTCGCAACCCATGGAAAGGTCAACCTAGCGTTTCACACCGTAGCGAATAAACGTATGTATGATAGGGCCTGTCTAAATGTTAAAATCACAACGAAGTATTACATGTAGTCAAATGATAAGCCATTCATGTATACGTAGCGCAGCTAATAAGTTGAAGAGCAGCTAGCTCGAACTAGGTGCTGGATATGCGGCCTGTTTCGTTGGGAATGGTGATCAGTCTAACCAGTGCCGAACTCGTACTTAATTGTTCGAACTGCAAATAAGCATCGGAATAATGACGGCGTCTACCTAATCCCACCAGCCCTCGAGGGCGTGAGCGGTCTAGGGTGGTTCCTCTTCCACCGCCTTTTATTCCCCTTTGGGGAGTGGTTTGCCCCCTCCCCCTTCGAAGAAGCCAAAGCATTGATGTGAGTATGGTTTGGGCAACACGCTGGCCTCCTGAGGGGGGGGGGGGCGCTAATTAAGGAGACCCTTTTCTCTGATCGGTGACCTCCAAGATGGCCTCCGAGGCCCCCAATGATGCCCCAAGAGGGCCCCAAGAGGTGCCCAGGAGGCAACAAGAGGCCACCAAGATGGCCCCACGAGGCTCCCAAGATACCCCCAAAAGGCATCAAGAGGCCCCCCAGAGGCACCCAAAACGCCCCAAGAGGGTCTGGCAAGAATCATGGATGTGATTACGGCGTTGGCCATAGTTGGGCATCTGGGGGGGGGGCTAGGTAAGGAGCCCCCTCTCATTTGATCGATCTCCTCCGAGATGGCCCCAAAATGGCCCCCGAGGCTCCCAAGGGTGGCCCAAGGTGACCCCAAGAGGTGCCCAGCAGGCCCCAAGAGGTCCCCGAGAGCCCCCCAAGACGTTCCCGAGGGGCCCCCTAGAGACCCACAGGAGGCCCCCCAGAGGCACCCAAGACGCCCCAAGAGGCCGCGGCAAAGAGGCCAACCGGATTGAATTGCGTAGGGCTTTGGCCACAGGTTGGCCTCTTGGGGCCACAGGAGGGGGCCTGATTCAAGAGCCCCCCCTCCTTTGATCGATCTCTTCCAAGATGGCCCTAAGATGGCCCCCGAGGCTCCGAAGAGTGCCACAAGACGCCCCTAGAGATGCCCAGGGGCCACAAGAGACCCCCAAGACGCACCCAAGATGCACCCAGGAGGCTCCCAAAAGACCTCCAAGAGGCCCCAAGAGGCACCCCAGAGGCACCCAAGAGGACCCAAGAGGCCCCAAGAGGCCCCCAGGACTGCCAAGAGACCCCCAAGACGCCCCAAGAGAACTCTAAGAAGGTCTCGACCGATATCAAAACAGGCTCCGAGAGGCAACCAAAAGGCCACTGGCCTTTCTGCTCGCCCTCCTCCTCCTTTTCCTCCTCCTCCTCCTCTTCCTCCTCCTCCTCGACCTCTTTGTTCCTCCCCCTCCTCCGCCTCCTCCTCTTCCGCCTCCTCATCCTCCTACTCATCCGCCAGTTCCTCCTTCTCTTGCCTCCCCCTCTCCATCTCCCTGCGCCTTGCTTCTCCTTCGATTTCTCCTCCGTCCGCCCTCCCTCTTAGGGTACGACGTCTAACCCAGCCCTTAAGTCGTCTGCATGCTCCTCCACATCCCTGATCAGGACAACTCGTCTGGGCATCGTTTCTGGATGGCCTGATGGGGTTACGCGAAGCGTCTAAATTAATTGGAACGGCGGCGATGTGATTGAATTGTAGTGGATGCTGACTCCTCTTTTGAACTGCACTTAACTGGAACGACGAAGTGCCGCTAGCTCCTAGCTAACTGTCGGAACTGAAACTTGTGATTGAAACTGTGGCCACGCAGATTTGACCAACGGTTGTTGTTGCAACGTGAACTATCATACATATAAATACCAACTGCCCAAGAGCACCCAGGAGGCCCCAAGAGGCCCCCAAGAAAGCACAGGAGGCCCCCTGGAGGCCGCACGAGGTCCCCAAGAGGCCCAAGAAGAGGCCCCGAGAGGCCCCCGAACGACCCCAAAACGGCCCCCGAGAGGCCCCAAAGGGCCACGAACGCGCAGGCAAACGCCTGCGATGGCACCATACGGGCCGGCGGAATGAGCGAAGCGATTGAATAACTACTGGAATGCTGGTTCGCTCCAGCAGCGTAGAGTCTCTCAAGAGGCCACCCGAAGAAAACCCCTCTGCTGCCCGAAGACGACTGCACTTCCGGAATTCAATTCGGTTGCAATCCGGCCCAACTGGGCGGATGCAGTCGGTGCCAGTTAGTTCCTGAATAAAAGGAAGTGGCTAGAATGGGCCTCATTCTCGGGACATGGGGAGGAAGAGGGGGAGGAGGATAAGGATAAGGATAAGGATGAGGATGAGGATAAGGATAAGGATAAGGATAAGGATAAGGATAAGGATAAGGATAAGGATAAGGATAAGGATAAGGATAAGGATAAGGATAAGGATAAGGATAAGGATAAGGATAAGGATAAGGATAAGGATAAGGATAAGGATAAGGATAAGGATAAGGATAAGGATAAGGATAAGGATAGGATAGGATAAGGATAAGGATAAGGATAAGGATAAGGATAAGGATAAGGATAAGGATAAGGATAAGGATAAGGATAAGGATAAGGATAAGGATAAGGATAAGGATAAGGATAATAAGGATAAGGATAAGGATAAGGATAAGGATAAGGATAAGGATAAGGATAAGGATAAGGATAAGGATAAGGATAAGGATAAGGATAAGGATAAGGATAAGGATAAGGATAAGGATAAGGATAAGGATAAGGATAAGGATGGATAAGGATAAGGATAAGGATAAGGATAAGGATAAGGATAAGGATAAGGATAAGGATAAGGATAAGGATAAGGATAAGGATAAGGATAAGGATAAGGATAAGGATAAGGATAAGGATAAGGATAAGGATAAGGATAAGGATAAGGATAAGGATAAGGATAAGGATAAGGATAAGGATAAGGATAAGGATAAGGATAAGGATAAGGATAAGGATAAGGATAAGGATAAGGATAAGGATAAGGATAAGGATAAGGATAAGGATAAGGATAATAAGGATAAGGATACTAAGGATAAGATATAAGGATAAGGGATAAGGATAAGGATAGGATAAGGATAAGGATAAGATAAGGATAAGGATAAGGAGAAGGAGAAGAAGAAGGAGAAGGAGAAGGAGAAGGATAGGATAAGGATAAGGCTAGGTAAGGAAGGAAAGGATAAGGATAAGGATAAGGATAGGAGGATAAGGATAAGGATAAGGATAAGGATAAGGATAAGCGATAAGATAAGGATAAGGATAAGGATAAGGAGAAAAGGTAGAAGGAGAAGAAAGGAGAAGGAGAAGGAAGGAAAGGAGAAGGATAAGGATAAGGATAAGGATAATAAGGATAAGGATAGGATAAGGATAAGGATAAGGATAAGGATACGGGATAAGGATAAGGATAAGGATAAGGATAAGGATAAGGATCAGGATATGGATAAGGATAAGGAGAAGGGAGAAGGATAAGATAAAGGATAAGGATAAGGGATAAGGATAAGGATAAGGATAAGGATAAGGATAAGGATAAGGATAAGGATAAGGATAAGGATAAGGATAAGGATAAGGGATAAGGATAAGGATAAGGATGAGGATAAGGATAAGGATAAGGATAAGGATAAGGATAAGGATAAGGATAAGGATAAGGATAAGGATAAGGATAAGGATAAGGATAAGGATAAGGATAAGGATAAGGATAAGGATAAGGACAATGATAAGGATAAGGATCAGGATCAGGATCAGGATCAGGATCAGGATCAGAATCAGGATCAGAACCAGGATCAGGATCAGGATCAGGATAAGGATAAGGACAAGGATAAGGATAAGGATAAGGATAAGGATAAGGATAAGGATAAGGATAAGGATAAGGATAAGGATAAGGATAAGGATAAGGATAAAGATACGAATATGGATACGAATAAGGATAGGGATAGGGATAGGGATAGGGATAAGGACAAGGATAAGGATAAGGATAAGGATAGGGATAGGGATAGGGATAGGGATAGGGATAGGGATAAGGATAAGGATAAGGATAAGGATAAGGATAAGGATAAGGATAAGGATAAGGATAAGGATAAGGATATTGATAATGATAAGGATAAGGATAGGGATAAGGATAAGGATAAGGATAAGGATAAGGATAAGGATAAGGATAAGGATACGGATAAGGATAAGGATAAGGATAAGGATAAGGATAAGGATAAGGATAAGGATAAGGATAAGGATAAGGATAAGGATAAGGAGAAGGATAAGGATAAGGATAAGGATAAGGATAAGGATAAGGAGATAAGGATAAGGATAAGGATAAGGATAAGGATAAGGATAAGGATAAGGATAAGGATAAGGATAAGGATAAGGATAAGGATAAGGATAAGGATAAGGATAAGGATAAGGATAAGGATAATAAGGATAAGGATAAGGATAAGGATAAGGATAAGGATAAGGATAAGGATAAGGATAAGGATAAGGATAAGGATAAGGATAAGGATAAGGATAAGGATAAGGATAAGGATAAGGATAAGGATAAGGATAAGGATAGGAGGATAAGGATAAGGATGAAAGGATCAGGATAAGGATAAGGATAAGGATAAGGATAAGGATAAGGATAAGGATAAGGATAAGGATAAGGATAAGGATAAGGAAAAAAGATAAGGCCGTCGGGGTTCGTGCTGTCCACAACTCTGAGCACTTTGACCCCTGGGAACTTCATGGAAGCAACCCCTCTACCAGCTTAGTTGGCCCGAGGAACTGCCAGGGGCGGGCGAAGCTAGGGCTGCTCTCGCGGGCCCTTCTCCTCGCTGCCCCGTTGCATGGGGCCCCTGCGACGTGGTCACCGTAGGGCAAAAAACAAATTAGCCTGGCGAAAGACCCAACCATACGCAGTTGTGACTACCGCAATTGTGAATAACATCTTCGCCCGCGCTCCCGATGTGGCCACAACTTCCCGCCAGAGCCCGACATGCTCAGGGACACGTTCGTGGCCATCTTCGCGGGCGCCGACGACGACGAGGACGGCGCCCCCCTGACCAAGGAGCAGAAGCAGGAGAGGGCTCTGAAAGCCATGAGGGAGGCTGCCACTGGGGCCTTCGGCGCAGCTCCTATGGGGCCACGATCCTCGTGATGGGTGTGCCGAAATGGTCCGATGCCGCCATGCGAACGCTGCCACTGGGGCCTTCGGTGGAGCTCCCTATGGGGCCACGATCCACGTGAGGGGTGTGCCGAAATGGCCCGAGGCCGCCATGCGAACGCTGTCACTGGGGCCTTCGGTGGAGCTCCCTATGGGGCCACGATCCTCGTGAGGGGTGTGCCGAAATGGCCCGAGGCCGCCATGCGAACGCTGCCACTGGGGCCTTCGGTGGAGCCCCCTGTGGGGCCACGATCCTCGTGAGCTGAAATGGCCCGAGGCCGCCGTGCAAACCCTGCCACTGGCGCCTTCGGAGCTCCCTATGGGGCCACGATCCTCGTGAGGGGTGTGCAGAAATGCCCCGAGGCCGCCATGCGAACGCTGCCACTGGGGGTCTTCGGTGGAGCTCCCTATAGGGCCACGATCCTCGTGAGGGGTATGCCGAAATGGCCCGAGGCCGCCATGCGAACGCTGCAACTGGGGTTCTTCGGTGGAGCTCCCTATGGGGCCACGATCCTCGTGAGGGGTGTGCCGAAATGGCCCGAGGCCGCCATGCGAACGCTGCCACTGGGGCCTTCGGTGGAGCTCCCTATGGGGCCACGATCCTCGTGAGGGGTGTGCCGACATGGCCCGAGGCCGCCATGCGAACGCTGCCACTGGGGTTTTTCGGTGGAGCTCCCTATGGGGCCACGATCCACGTGAGGGGTGTGCCGAAATCTGCCACTGGGGCCTTCGGTGGAGCTCCCTATGGGGCCACGATCCTCGTGAGGGGTGTGCCGAAATGGCCCGAGGCCGCCATGCGAACGCTGCCACTGGGGCCTTCGGTGGAGCTCCCTATGGGCCACGATCCTCGTGAGGGGTGTGCCGAAATGGCCCGAGGCCGCCATGCGAACGCTGCCACTGGGGCCTTCGGTGGAGCTCACTATGGGGCCACGATCCTCGTGAGGTGCCGAAATGGCCCGATGCCGCCATGCGAAAGATGCCACTGGGGCCTTCGGTGGAGCTCCCTACGGGGCCACGGTCCTCGTGAGGGGTATGCCGAAATGGCCCGAGGCCGCCATGCGAACGCTGCAACTGGGGTTCTTCGGTGGAGCTCCCTATGGGGCCACGATCCCCGTGAGGGGTGTGCCGAAATGGCCCGAGGCCGCCATGCGAACGCTGCCACTGGGGCCTTCGGTGGAGCTCCCTACGGGGCTACGAAACGCTGTACTGGGTGGGTGAAACGCAGGAAGAGGGGGAGGAGGGAGGAGTGGGAGGAGGAGGGGGAGGAGGAGAGGAGAGGAGGAGGAGATTTTCATGGATTTCGGCCTCTTGCGGGTGCAAGTCTGGGGCCCGACCTCGGCGCTGTGCCCCTCCCCCAGGTATGCCCCCATTCTCAAGGGGCTCCCATGCAGGGTATGGGGCGGCCGTGCTCGGGCGCCACCCTCAGCTGGTCGTGCACACGCCGTACTCCCGCGTCCACGCCAGCATCACCCGCCAGGGCCGTATATCCACTCCTCGAGTGTCGGCTGTGCCCTGACGACTCTGGTCTTCGCTCCCACGTCGGAGTAGCTAGCTAGGTAGGAATTGGGCTCCAGCTTCGCCTTTCGCCCGAACCGCTTGGCCAGCCACTTCTCGTGGTGCGAAGCCGCTCTGCTCTGCTCCCTCGCGCTGCAGGTGACGGTCTCTGCACCGCTTTCTATGCTGTAGCTGATGTCGTTGGTATTATTTCTCGCCTTCGTATTCCGCTGCAGCTTCTCGCAAGCGCTGTTCCCAGCGCTGTAGTTGATGATGTCGGGCTTTATCGTTTTGTCTCCGTCCGCCAGCCACACCTTGGCGATTTCAGCACGGGATTTCCACATAGCCATGCTTGTGCCGCGCTGATTTCCGAATTGTAGCTGATCACGTGGGGGCTCCGCTACACCGCCCGCTTCTTCTCGCACCTGCCACCGCCCGTCTTTCTCGCGCGCACAGCCACTGCCGTCCCCGAGCTGCCACTGCCCGTCCTTCTCGCACGAACTGGTTGCATCCGCTGCCGGCTGCCACTGCCCGCCCTTCTCGCGAGCACCGCCACTGCCGTCCCAGAGCTGCCACTGCCCGTCCTTTTCGCACAAACTGGTTGCGTCCGCTGTAGGCTTCCACTGCCCGCCCTTCTCGCACGCCCCGACAGCCTCTCGTAGCATCCTCTGCCCTGCCTTCTCGCACGAACTGGTTGCATCCGCTGTAGGCCGCCACTGCCAGCCCTTCTCGCACGCACCGACAGCCTCTCGTAGAAGCCACTGTCCGCCCTTCTCGCACGAACTGGTTGCATCCGCTGTAGGCTGCCACTGCCAGCCCTCCTCGCGCGTACCGACAGCCTCTCGTAGCCGCCACTGCCCGTCCTTCTCGCACGTACTGGTTGCATCTGCTGTAAGCTGCCACTGCCTTCCCTTCTCGCAAGCACCGACAGCCTCTCGTAGCAGCCATTGCTCGCCCTTCTCGCCCGAGCTGGTCACTCTTTCTTGACGCTGCCACTGTCCGTCCTTCTCTACTTTCGCCTCTCCCGTCTTCTCGCCATTCCTGTTTTCTGGTCCAGCCGTGGCGACGAGGGGGAACGAGGTAGAGTGTTTCAGGGTGTAGATAGCGCAGATGTTCCCGAGTTGTGGCTGATCACGTGTTTGCCCCGCTTCGCCGCCTTCTTCTCGCACCTGCCACTGCCCGTCGTTCACACGTGTACAGCCAGCGCCTTCCTGCAGCTGCCACTGCCCGTCTTTCTCACACGAGCTGGTTGTTTCCACTGCAGGCAGCCACTGCCCGTCCTTCTCGCACGAACTGGTCGCCCTCTCGTGACGCTGCCCCTGTCCAGCTGTGGCGACTAGCGGGCTCACGTCGGGCTCTATCCACTCTGGCGGCCTCCACTGCCCGTCCTCCGTATGTACCTCCCACGGCGACCCCCACCAGGGTGGAGTGAGGGTGTAGAGGTCCCAGACAGCTTGCCTGCAGGTGGCGAGTTTCAGCCTGCGGTCGGCGCGCCGCCGGCTGCGGCTGGGCTTGGGGGGCCTCCCTTCGTCGCTGCCGCCTCCGCGAAGCACGTCGCGAGGGGGAAAGACGCAGGGCCCACTCCACTGCTCGGCCTGCAGCATGCGGTGCAACCTCAGGCTCTTCGCGCCTTTGCCTGGCGCTGAGGAGAGGAGGAGGAGGAGGAGGAGGAGGAGGAGGAGGAGGAGGAGGAGGAGGAGGAGAACGCGGGGCGACGTCTTCTCAAAACGAGGACCCAACACCACAGGATGGTTGGGAAAAAAAACAAGCGTCAGCTGAAGAGGAGTGGGGAGCGCCCGTGGTAGGAGGAGGAGGAGGAGGAGGAGGAGGAGAGGAGGAGGAGGAGGAGGAGGAGGAGTAAAAGGAGGAGGAGGAGGAGGAGGAGAGGAGTGAGAGGAGTGAGGAGGAGTGAGGAGGTAGATCTGTAGAGGAGGAGGAGGAGGAGGAGGAGGAGGAGGAGGCGGCTAGAGCTAACTACGTGGCTAGACCAAACCAACTATTGTCATTGTAACGCTAACTCTCATACATATAAGTAGCTACTGGAATGCTCGTTGGCCCTAGCCGCGTAGAGAGAGGTCACCCGAAGAAAGCCCCTCTACTGCCCGAAAGAAAACTGGATGCAAACATCCAATTGGGTGGTTGCAGTCGGTGCCAGTTAGCTTCTGAACAAACGCAAGAGGCTAGAACCGGCCTCATTCTCGGGGCAAGAAGAGGAGGAGAAACAGGAGGAGGGGGAGGAGGAGGAGGAGGAGGAGGAGGAGGAGGAGGAGGAGGAGGAGGAGGAGGAGGAGGAGGAGGAGGAGGGGCTGGAGGAGGAGGAGGAGGAGGAGGAGGAGGAGGAGGAGGAGGAGGAGGAGGAGGAGGGAGGAGGAGGAGGGAGGAGGAGGGGGAGGAGGAGGAGGAGGAGGAGGAGGAGGGGGGGAGGGAGGAGGAGGAGGAGAAGGAGGAGGAGGAGTGGGGAGCGCCGGCGCCTCAGTCTTCGGCCTCTTCGCGGCTGGCTGCTCGTCCGCCGCCGCCGCGCGGGCGGCCTCGGGCTCCCCGGCCGGCGCGGCCTCGGTGTCTGCGCCGACCTTGCAGTACTCGCCGCCCCACGCGAGCTCCACGCTGTGCTGCGCCCCGCCGTCGGCCAGCAGCACGAACTTCGCCTCCAGCTGCTTGGACGAGATGCGGTAGGGCCGCAGCTCGTCCTCTGGGTCCTCGTCCGCGTCCGCCGGGTCCGAGAAGTCCCTGGGCCGGTTCGCCAGCTGGTGCGTCAGGCCGCAGCCCCAGGCGAAGGCGTCGCCGCCCGCCGAGCAGGCGAGGGAGTGGCTGCCTCCGCACCGCAGGGTGCGGATCTCCGGCAGGCCCGCCAGCGCGCGCGGCTGGAGCACTGGGGGCGCAGAAGCACCGAGGCCATGGCCCGTCTCTTCGGCCTTGCCCCACGTGAGCACCTTGCCGCCCACCAGGGCGGCGGTGAAATGCAGGCCGCCGCCGACCCACGACGCGCCCGCCACGCCCGGCATCTCCCGCACCGTCAGCACCGCCATGCTCATGAAGCCCAGCCCGACCTGCCCGTCGCCGTTCAGGCCGCAGCCGTGCACACTGGAGCCTTCCGTGGTGAGGAAGGTGCACTCCGAGCTCGCGAACACGCCCGACACGCCGGAGCTGAGAGCATCGAGCGACATCTCCTGCGGCACCAGGACGTTCTGCTTCTCCGGCTTGGGGACCTCTCGGTCTGGCAGCTCCACCACCAGCGCTCGCGCGCCGCCCGCGGCGGCCTGCTGGACCTCCGCCGGCCTCATGCCCTCGGCGCCCCGCTCGGAGCCAGAGGCCTCGATGACGCGGGACAGGCGCTGCCCGTCCACCTCCGTGCCACCCCCGACGCGCGGCTTCAGCTGGCCCGGCGCCTTGCCCGCCTCGATCGGCAGCGTGTGCTCCGCCAGGCCGCAGCCCGCGCCGCCGAGGAGGCCGAGCTGGCCGCAGCCGTTGGACCCCCAGGCGAAGACCTTGCGAGTGGGCCGGATCTGCCTGGCCACGGTGTGGTTGGCGCCACTGGCCACCTGGTCGCAGCCCTCCAGCACCACCGCCGGCTCTGAGCTCTTCTCGAGCACGCCGCCCTGCTTCCTCTTGCGGGCTATGCCGATGTGGCCGTTGGAGTCCTTGTAGGTTCCCCACAGCCAGACCCGCCCCAGGGTGTCCAGGGCACAGGTGTGGTTGTCCCCGCAGGACATCCTCCGCACGACGACGCCAGAGGGCATCTCCACCGGGTGCGGCTCGCAGTCCGAGGTGTCGCTCGACACTCGACCCAACGCCCCGTCGTCGTTGCAGCCCCACGACCAGAGGCGGCCGTCCGCGGCGAGGCACACGACGTGCAGCGCGCCCACAGCCAAGTCCACGATGCGAGCCTGGGGCAGCCCCCTCACGACCGTGGGCTTCTGCCTCTCCCGCTGCGCGTCGCCCAGGCCGAGCTGGTCGCACTCCCCGCTGCCATGGACGAGCACATCCCCGCCTGGCAGCTCGCCGGCGCGCCCCCAGTCCGGCAGGCGCTCCAGCTGCTTCACTTTCGGCGCCAGGGCCAGCGTGGGCCGGAAGCCGCCCCCCGCCGGCGCGCCCGCGCCCGCAGCCTGGCCGACGCCGGCGGCGCCGAAGCCGACGCTGCCGCCACCCAGCGGCGCCGCGGCCAGGGGCGCTGCTGTGCCGAAGGAGAAGAGGCCGCCACCGGGTGGCGCCGAAGCGGCGCCCCCGCTGGCGCTTGCGCCGCCGCCCCCAGGGGCGCCGAATCCGAAGACGACCCCGCCGCTCGAGGGCGCAGGGGCGGTGCCATCGCCGGCGCAGCTGCCCGCGGCGCCGAAGCCGAAGACGACGCCGCCGCCGCTGGCTGGCGCCGCTGCCGCCGCCGCGCCGAAGCCGAACGCGACGCCAGACGAGGCGTCGCCCGAGGGCCCCGGGGAGGCGCCGAAGGTGAAGCCGCCAGTGGAGGGCGACGCCCCGAAGCGAGAGCTGGGGCCCGCCGGCTTGGGCGCAGACGTGCCCAGGAACTTGGCGATCGTCTCGCTCTTCTGCTTCTCCTCGGCGGCCTTCAACTTCTCGATGTCGCCCTCGGACAAGCCAGGTTGGAAGCTCTCGCAGGCCTTGCACTTGATGAGGCTCGCGTCCCACTCGAGCAGACAAGTCGTGCACCTCCACTTCTTGGCGGCACCGCCCCCATCTGGAGTCATCGAGCGCGACCGGACGGCCTCTGATGCATGCGGCACTCCCTCGAGCCAGGGAAGGGGGAAGAGGCGGCCGTCTCGTACACGCTCGTCCCTTGTCTTTGTTCCTTACCTGCTGACGCTGCCGTACTTGCTCCCACTCCCACACCAGCTTGCGCGACTTTGCCATGGGCATATTCTTGCTCGTCATTTGAAATCCGGATCCTCACGTGTGCGGTGATGGCGTGATGATCAGTATCCCCGCGTAAGGCACACACTCTCCTCATCGTATCCCCGTCTGCCCTGACCCCCTTCCCCCCTCCCACCCGATTACTGCACATGGTCATGATCTCCCCAGCCCTCATTGTCCTGGTGACGCTGCTCCTCCTCCTCCCTCCCTTCTCCTCTCCTCTCCTCCGCCAGGAGGAGACGGGCCCCGCTGCTCGATAAGTTCGAGAAGCTGAAGCGGTTCACGAACACGGAGGACACGAGAACATAAAAGTCCTTTGCCAAGCTGTGGCACAGGCTCTGCAGGTGGACCCTCAAAGGCAAAAAGAAGGAGGCCACCAACGGACAAGAACAGAACCAACTAGCGATGAGGAAGCCCAAGAAACAATTTAGTGAGGAGCACAGGCAGGATTTCGAGAGAAAGAGCCTGAGCACATTGCTGTCTGAGCCCGTCACAGCATCGGGCCTCTTGGAGATAAACTACATTCAGAGGTGGCTGGAAGTGGGCAGAGCCGACAACATGCACTACCACCAGCTAGACGAGCCCATCGAGATGGAGGTGTAGGCCAGGCCCAAGAAGGACGAAGCCGCCAAGTACTAGGACAGTATGGCATTTTGCACCAAGGCGCTGGACGGCAACTGCAAGATCGGAGGTGAGGGAGGGAGATCGAAGTGGAACGGAGAGCCCCTCTACCAGGAAATCGGTTTCGGTTTCGTGTTCGCGCGTGCCGTGCGTGCGGGCGAGGCGAAGCTGCGTGGGCGGGAGAGAAGAAAGTCTCCTCCGGCTGAGGCGCGGCCGGACCAAATGATTCCTCTCCCGGGGCCGGTGCCGCGCGGTGTCCCGCCGGTGTCCCGCCTCCGGCTGAGGCGCGGCCGGACCAAATGTTTCCTTTCCAGGGGCCGGTGCCGCGCGGTGTCCCGCCGGTGTCCCGCTGGTGTCCCGTCGGTGTCCCGATGATGATGATGATGATGATGATGATGATGATGATGATGATGATGATGATGATGATGATGATGGGGATGTCAATGATGTTGATGATGATGATGATAAAAATGATGATGATGATGATGATGATGATGATGATGATGATGATGATAACGATGATGATGATGGTGTCCCGATGATGCTGATGATGATGATGTTGACAATGTTGATGATGATGCTGATGGTGATGGTGGTGATGATGGTGTCCCGATGATGATGATGATGATGATGTTGATGATGATGTTGCTGATGATGATGATGATATTCCGATGATGATGATGTTGATGATCCTGATGATGTTGATGATGATGGCGCGATGATGAGAAGATGATGATGATGAGATGGTGGATGATGGAAATGATGATGATGATGGTGTCCCGATGATGATGATGAGGAGGAGGAGGAGGTTGCTGATGATGCTGTTGATGATGATGGTGATGGTGATGATGGTGTGCCGATGATTATGATGATGTTGATGATGATGATGACGATGATAGTGTCCCGATGATGATGATGATGAGGAGGAGGAGGATGGTGAGGTGGTGATGATGATGTTGATGATCGTGGCCCGTCGGTGATGATGATGTTGATGTTGATGATGATGATGGTGTTCCGATGATAATGATGATGATGATGGTGATGATGATGATGATGGTGACGATGATGATGGTGTCCCAATAATGATTACGATGATGATGTTGTTGGTGATGATGTTGCTGATGATGATGATGGTGTCCCGATGATGAGGATGATGTTGATGGTGTTGTTCATGATGATGATGAGATGAGGTGCGATGATGGTGATGATGGTGGTGCTCCGATGATGATGATGGTGTCCCGATGGTGATGATGATGATGTTGATGATGATGATGGTGACGATAATGGTGTCCCGATGGTGATGATGATGCTGATGATGGTGATGGTGATGGTGATGTTGATGATGATGGTGATGAGGTGATGATGATGATGGTGTCCCGATGATGATGATGCTGATGACGTTGATGACGATGATGTTGATGTGGTCGATTCGGGGCCATCTTGTTTCATCTTTGTGCGAACGGCGGAGGGCGGCCACGAGCGCTTCGCCAGCTGCGAAGCACAGACTCGGAGAAACATTAGCTCAAGTGGGTGGGAGGGCCCAGGGTAGAACTTGAGCGAGGGAATACGGCCGCGGAGTTACCACAAATGCCGACAAGTCGCTATATGTGGTCGAGTCGGGGCCATCTTGTTTCATCTTTGTGCGAACGGCGGAGGGCGGCCACGAGCGCTACGCCAGCTGTGAAGCACAGACTCGGTACTACACGCTAGTCTGACCAGGTGGCAACAGCCGAATTACTCATTGACCAAAAATTTTCTTATATCTCGCGGCGCGGGACAAATGACGAGCTTCGGCCACTATCATTTCAGTGCCAGCAATTGCCACTTCTGAGGGGATACCCTTAGCAGAGGCCCGAGCTACGGCGTCAAGAGCTGGACGCCCTAGGCCTCCCAGGTGACGTCTCTGAGTGCGATCACAAAGGCCTTGGGCGCAGAGGCAACGACGAGCGAGGCACTCAAGGTCCCGCACGCCCCAACCGACAAGGTGGATTCGCTGTCTCACGCGACCCGCATACATGCAAGAGTCGAGGGAGCAGGAAGAGGAGGACGAGGCAAGGAGAGGGGACAAGCGGGGATGCCTCCAGATGAGGCTCGACTCAGGGTGCATAAAAATGATCGGGACTCGGCGGAAGATACATTCAGCAATCAATTTGAAGGTGGAATCTGTCAGCGCGTTGGCAACTCGCACGGCACGACAGGCGGCCTCTGAGGCTCTATGTACGTGCAACAGAGAATGAACCTTGCGGACACGCGCGGCCCCTGGCGCCCAGGTGTCCCAGGGCAAGGATGCCCAGACACCGAGCACAGCTGAGCCGCGGACCCAGCCAGTCAGAGCCTTCAAGACCTGAGGGTCAGCGAGGTCGTCTAGGCGGTGACGAGCAACGTTCACCGCTACGGTGCCGAGCCCGCGGGCCTCACACACTCGCCGTACACGGTCGGGGACACAGGTGCAGAGCATGATGAGGTATGGCATTACAGTGGCATGCGCCCGCGCTCGTCGCCACAGGCGCCTCACTCGAAGAGCCACATGACGGCCCCCACGGGAGCCGTCTGCACCGGCGGTGACGCCGACAGCGGCCTCAGGGGCGGCAGCGGCAGCGAGAGGAAGCCCGTCCTCGCCATCACGTCCATGCCGAGGAGGACCAGGGCCTCCGCGAAGGCGAGCCGCAGCTGGTGTGGCGTGAAGGCGCAGAGGCTCTCCTCCTTGCGGCCTTGCCGCAACGCCTCGAGGAGAGGCCAGAGAGGCGGATCGTCGACGATGACGCGCTCGACGGTCTCCCCCGTCTTGCCACGCCCCCCGCTCGCCGCGTCGATCACCAGCAACGCCCAGTGCTGGTAGCCGTCCGTGGGGCCCGACCTCGGAGCGATCAGGGTGGCCGCCGTGAGTCGGTAGGCCTCGCTGGGGCGCAGGCATGTGCCGAATGCAATCCTCACGAGGGCCGCCTGCGACAGAAGGCCCCGAGACACCCGCACGCCCACGATGACGAACCTCGCGACCCTCGGCAGCGGGAGGAGCGTCTGCGGCGGCACACGCTTCGTCCTGCCCTGGCGGGCCCGCAAGGCCCGTGGCAGCGGCCGGCTCCCCATCAGCATCGACGGCAACTGGTGCTTCAGAGCGGCCATCGTGACGCGGCCCGTCGCACTGTCGTACCCGCCGAGGAACAGGTGGACGAAGGACACCACGGGGATCGCGACGAGCTCGACGCTGTTCGCGAAGTCCCTGGCGGTCCAGAGGCACCAGTTCAGAAGCCTGAGGGCGGAGGCGTGGTAGTACCTGCCCGTCGGCTCCGAGACCGCGCAGGCCTCCAGCACCGACCGCCCGCCCCGCAGGAGAGTCAGCGGACCAGGCTGCACCCGCTGGCCCCGCGCCGCCTTGATCAGCTCCGTGGGGGATCCGCAGGCGGCGCGAGACGAGGTACGACCCGACGTCCTCGAAGCTAGGGCCGACGAAGAAGCCCTCCCTCGACGGCTTGTCCGCGACGTTCCTCTCTGACGGCACCCACCGCACGAGCAGGCGCAGGCCACAGGCGAGGGCCACGCCAGCGATGCGCCGAAGGGCGCGGAGAAGATGACGGCTCCCAGACCGCCCCTTGCCGACCGAAAGGGCTAGAGCCAAATTGTCCACAATACAGACGACGCGATGATGATGAGCACTCAGGGCCCTCGAAGCGTGATGGACGCTGAACCCCAGGGCCTCCGCCTCGTACTGAAGGATATCGCAGCCCCGTCGGGTGTGACGGCTAGAGTGAATGGTCTTCCAACCCTCGGCCCCGTAGATGGACTCAGGAACCTCGTAGAACCCACTGAGCCCAGCCGACGAAGCAGTACGAGCAGTAGACGATGTGTCGGCACGGCAACCGTCGGCAGCATCGCCTCGACCGTCGACGTCTAGGGCGTGTGATCTGGCAGGCACAGCATCCCCATGACGATACCTCCAACGTTCGGCGACTCGGCCGACCTCGGACGACAGCGTAGGGGAGACCTCCTCGACACAGACACCCTTGCCGAACGGCGACGCATCAGACGCATACACCCGTGGATACCAGCGAGACCTTGTAGAGGCACTCCAGAGCGGGATGAGGGCCACGGCAGCCGACAACTCCCTGACGACGGAGGGCCACAAGGGTCCAGGATGGGGTCCCACAGCCCCCATGAACCGATAGACCGCGTTAAAGATGCTCAGAACGTCGCGCCTCAGGATCATCCCCCAGGCACAGTGGCCTACGAGCACGCTGAGGGCCCCAGCAGAGGCCCGCCCACGCTTCAACAGTCCGAGAACGGCTTGACGAGTGCGAGCGAGGCGGTCAGGACGAACGCGAATGATCCCAGAGGTTCCGTCGATCTCCAAGCCCGTGAAGACCCCCTTTACAGACCGCAGGGGAGAACTCCAAGACAGGCAACCCGCGGGCAGTGAGAAGGTCAGCAACGGCACGAGCAAGGGACGTGGCTGTCTCCGCGCACTTGGATACGACACAGAAGTTGCCAACATAACCAGCACGCACCGCGTCCTTCTCCGCCACCAAGGGACGAGGACATCCCCCATCCAGAATCATATCGTCACTGCCAAACCCGACATCCGACAGGGCTCTCGTCAGCGCACTCTGGCACAGGTGTAGAGCCCAACTCCACCCCATGGGAACGACCGTGACAAGAGGCTGGAGATAATCGCTGATGCCGAGACGAACCCCGTTGACCGACTTGAGGCCGAGGAATATGTTGTTTATCGGTGGCAAAGAGAAGAGAGACTCCATGCCAGCGGGCAGTCGCAAATGATAGAATGCACACTGGATGTCGCCCTGCGCGAACTGAAAACTGTCGTCGCAGTCATGGCTGGCCCGCGCGCTGGGCGTGGGCAGGCGAGTGGCTGGCGGGCACGAGAAGCTGCAGTTGGCCAGCCTGGTGTCGAACACCAGCCTGAGCATGCCGTTAGTCTTCAGCACAAAGAAAAGACCAGTAGAGAAGGGTGCCTGCTCGCTGGAGACCCGCCAGGTGATCATGTCGTGGGCCTCCAGCTGCTTCAAGAACTCAGCGTAGGACTTCGGCTTAAAGCGCAGCTCGGGATCCACATAGGGGCGACTAACCCCCAACGATTCACGGAGCTCCGCCGCCACCGACTCGGGATTCAGCATACTCTGCCTCCAATCCTGCAGCACGATGGAGTCGGCCTCGGAGACGACGCCGCAGGTGGAGACTGCCTTCGTCGACTCGGGCCAGGCCACAAGTGGCATGCTGAAGGGGCGCACGCGACCGCTGTCGCCAGCGTAGCCAGGTGCCTGCGCGAGCATCTCCACGAGGGATGCTTCGCAATCGCGGCCTCTCTCCGAGTAGGCGGCGGGCAGCTCGAAGTCGCGGTGCAAGCCCGCGACGTAGTCCACTGAGGCTGCCTGGGCCGCAGGCGGTGCCCCCCCGTCGTCAGGCATGGAGGGCTCGTCCTTGCCGCAGTGGAGCCAGTTGAGAGCAGTCAACCCCTCGTTGCACCACTCTCTCCAGCTCGCGCCTTTGGCGGCCCGTAGACGAGCACCCCGACCAAGCGGAAGATGGCGACGCCCATCCACTGGAAGAAGAGGGAGCGGAAAAACGTCACGCTGGCGACGGCCACCTCGTCTGGGCGACTCCAGGCCAGGTGGAGCCACGAAGGGCCCGGGGCAAAGCTGGCCAGGCTCGCGAGCCGGTAGCACGTCGCAAGGCCCCTCCTGGCCAGCGTCCTTTAGGAACGTCATGGATGCCGCAAGGCCCGCTCCTCGCGAGCCTTGCGACGTTCTTTTGCAACGGCGGCCTCACTCTTCATCTGGTCGGCGATCCAGTCCATCAAGGCTGGGCAAATGCACAAGTTGCCCATCGTCTCTCCCGTGCCGAGGAAGTGGCCAATCTCCGAGGAGGCCTCGGCGGCCGCGGACGCGGCGCCGTCCTTGGCCTGGCCCTTGGCCTTGGGCGCAGGCTGAGTCCTGCGCGCGCGCTCCTCGAAGAAGCGCCCCTCCACCAACTGCAGCTGCCGCGAAAGGAACTCGTAGGAGGCCAGCTCGCAGATGATCAGCTGGTCGTGGCAGAGCGAGGTCTCGATGACGCGGCACAGCGTCTCGTGGAGCTTGGCGGTGTCGTCCGTCTCCAGGGCCTGCATCATGGCCATCCAGCGGTTGTGCCACGCCATCGCCCCGCCAGCCATGCGGAGCATGAAGTGGAGCACCCGCATCGTGGTCCTTGGGCCCCTCACGGGCCAGTCGGCGCGGGCGGTCTCGGTCTGGCGCTTCACGGCGTCACTGAAGGGCATGTCCCGCAGCCCACGAGCGTCGAGCACGGTGGCCATCACGCGGGGATCAGGTCCCGCGACGCCTGGGGCGGCGGGGGCCGCGGCGGCGCCGCCGACGCCCAAAGGGTCCGCGGCAGCAGGCAGGGCGGCTCCCCCCGCACCGAGCGCCGCCGCCAGCGCGCCCACCCCGGCCTCGGGCGCCGCGGCCACGGCGGCAGGCGGCCCAGGGGCGCCCGCGGGGGGCACGGCCGCGCCCGCCAAGGCCAGGGCGCCAGGCGCTGCGGCAGCGGGCGCCGCTCCGAGCGGGTCGGGCAAGCCCAGCGCCCCCGCCGCCACGCCCAGCACGTTGTCGGCGCTGAGCTCGAGGTTGAAGGGCGACGGCGGCAGAGGTCCGTGGCCTTGAGCGACGCCGCGGCGCACAGCAGCCCAGACGACGGCTGCGGACGGCAGCCGCCTGAACTTGTAGAGCCTATGGGCGGCGACTCCGACGATTGCGTCGCCCTGGCCCGCCGAGTCATGCACTGATCTCAAGTCGCCGCCAGCCAGGTCGCTCTCCGCGTAGTCGTCATCGTCGGGGGTGAGGATGTACCCTGGCAGCAACGTGGGCCTCTCGTGGTAGATGGCGGGCCCCCCGACGTTGTACCGTACGTAGTGGAACTGGCCAGAGGTGCGAGCAGCCATTGCTCTTAGCGACGGAACTTCCTCGCCTGGGCAGCAGCCGCCGTCGCAAGGTCGAGAGTGTCCACCGTCTCGGGCAGAGGTGCTGGAGCGGGTGCGGGCTGAACCACGGGGGCCGTCCGAGAGCTCTTGATGAAGAAGCCGCCTACGACGATGCCGTATGCGAAGGAGCTCACCACGAGCACGACCACGAACTCAGTTGACCAGCCTGTGGGCTGCACGGATGCCAGCGAGCCCTCGCCTGTCGGGCAGCGGCACTCCAACGCAGGGCAGTGCAGCGCTGGGGAGCAGACGCAATATGGGCAGGGCGTCGAGCTGCCGCGAACTATGATGGCAGTGGTGAGGGCACTGGTGAGGTCGGCGCAGACCCGCTCAAAGAATGCTTGCATTCCTTTAGAACTTGAGCGAGGGAATACGGCCGCGGAGTTACCACAAATGCCGACAAGTCGCTGGATGATGATGGTGACGTTGATTGTGAGATCGATTGTGAGATCGATAGTGAGATCGATAGTGAGACCGAATGTGAGATCGATTGTGAGATCGATAGTGGGATCGACAGTGAGATCGATTGTGAGATCGATCGTCTGATCGATTGTGAGATCAATCGAATGAAACAGATCGAGTGGGATCGATTGTGAGATCGATCGAGTGAGATCGATCGAGCGAGACCGATAGTGAGATAGATAGTGAGATCGATAGTGAGATCGATCGAGTGAGACGTTGGTTCCTCCCCCCCCCCCCGAACCTCACCCGAACGGTGGTCGTATAGGTAATAGCCTATGCGGTGATCAAGCCGAAGCTCCGCGAGGGAACGGACACCTACCGTGCGCTGGGAGCGAAGCGACCGACCAAATCCTAGACGAATGGAACCTGCTACGGCTGTCACGAGACCGTGAAGGAAAACAGCATCCCAAGGACTGTGCTAGGCAGTGGAGCTTGCCCGAGATCACGGTGGAGGACTTCCTTGAGGTGCTCCCGTCTTTCCCAGGCGCCGCTGCCCTAGGGTGGGATCATTTCCCAAAAACAATCCTTCGAGAAGATGCCGAGGGAGATCATCCAGAGGGCAGTGGACACCCTGAACCACAGGGAGAGGCAGCCGACCATCCTACCTCACAATCATCAACGCGTTCTTCCCAAAGCCGTCGGTCGGCACGCGCCCGATAGGCTTGCTATGCACGCTGGCGCGCATATGGAGCAGAGCGCGCCAGCGGGTCATGAGGAAACGAGAAAAGAGATCGTCTCGGCGGGCTTCTGGGAAAATACCCAGCGACGGCAGCACATCGGGCTGGCTGTACTCATCACCTCCTCACCTATTTTGCCAAGGCCAGAGGTCTGACCTCTGTCAGCACCTTCTATAACGGATGAGTCGAACCTGCTTGAAAGCATGCCCGTGAGCAACTACGAATAGCATGAGGTCGGGCGCGTCCCCCATACAGGCGGCTCTTGGACGAAAAGTATAAAAAGATCGCCCACCGATACTCCAAAGAAAGCTCGAAACTGCTCCAAAGATCGTCCCCCGGCTCTGTTGGACCCTTTTGGGATACTCCTCCTGCAGAGGGACACGCCCGACCTACAACCCTCGTCAAAATGAACTGCTTGTCGGAAGATCTGGGGCCGAGTATCGATGAGTGCGGGGTACTTGCATGCGCCGCCCCTCCAATGTTGGTCGACGTCAAACTTTCGAGTCAACTTCGGTCAGACTATCTTTGCCCTCGCCCCGACATTGAAGGGGCGGCGTGTCGACATTGAGGGGCACGCCGAAATCGAAATGACGTGCCAGCAACTGTTGAGGTTCATTTTGACGAGGGTAGTAAGACTGCGAGCAGCAGCTCGGCAGCTCTCCCTCGACCGCGGGCCTCCTCGAGGCCCTGCGCGGGCTCCGCGGGGCACGCCCCGGGCCCTGCCTCTCTCCGCGGGCCCGCGGAGGCCCGCTGGACGAGCCCTGCTGGCCGCGGCTGCGCGAGCGGCACGTCGCAGCGTCGGCCTGGGCGACGGCCTCGCGCCTGCGGGGCGGGAACTTATCCGCAGCCACTCGCCAAAGGCGGCGACTTCGCTCGTGGACGCATCGTCTGGCCGTTTCGGAGGTCCCCTTTGGGGGGGCGGGTCGCTATTTTGCGAGGCGGGGATTTATCCATATCCACCGCCTGGGAACCGACGTCCTGGTGCTCCAGCGGGCGGTGGATGCGGATCCGTTTCGGCCCCTGGAGGCCCGAGCATGTCCACGTCCACCGCCCGCCGAGGCTCCGACAACTGACCCTGCAGGTGGTGGTCATGCTCGATTCCCGCCTCGGAGCGTCCCCCGTCCTGGGCGTCCCCGAGACCTCCACTCGGCACTCCGTCCAGGCCCAAGTGAAGATCACGACCCACGTGGCTGAGGTCAGGTCGGGCACGTCCCCCTACAGGGGGATGTTGGGCGAAATCTTAAAAAATACCCAAAGAGCATTGCAAACAATCGTCCCCAATATCAAACAATCGTGCCCTGACTATGTTTTGACTAGTTTTGAATTTTCCTCCTGTAGAGGTACAAGCCCGACTTAAGGCTAAGGTCGAGCACCCGACCAGCTGGGGCAAGACCAGATCCGGGACGCTCAACCCTGAGGCCCTCGAGGAGCTCCTGAAGGATCCAGAGTGGGACCTTGGCACCGAGCACCATGTGACCTCTCACAGGGACCTCGAAGGAGACTCGTGCAACGGTCGGGTTCAATGGGTCCCCACGGTTAAGAGGGTGTCGGAGGCAACGAAGATGACAGGCCAGTTGGGGCGTCTTGGATCCGGACGGGCCCACTGGCAAAGGTCGTCCGGGGGACGACGGTGGACGGCACCGGCGACGCGGCCTTCAGGAAGCTGAAGGCTCAGGCGGCGAAGCCAGCTGGCCCCCTGCACCCAGGATGCGCTCTGAGTTTACGTTTCCTCCTCGACCCCTTCATGGCCAGGGAGGACCCCTGGAGATCACCACGATCCAGGCGATCAAGGAGTTCGTTGGGGTGGTTTGGACTAAGCAAGTTTCGTGCGAGGTGCTAGGCGAGTGTTTCCTGGACGGCCTGGCTGCTCTGGACGCCAAGAGCCCCTGGAACCTGGTCAAGCAACCTGCGGCAACCCTCGTGACCACCGTTCAGAGGATCGACCGTGCCCCGATTTCCACAGGAAAGCAGTGTGTCGACGACATGGGACGGGGTTGGGACTTCGTTCGGTTCGCTCGGCAGCAAGGTCAGGGAAGGAGTTCGCGGGGCGATGGTTCGACAGGAGCGGGACCACCAGAACGATTCTGAGACTTGGAAAGGCGCAAGGTCTTCTGGCAGCAGACCCGAGCCCTGCTCACCCAGCCCACGTCTGACGCGTGGCATGATCACTCTCGGCAGACGCGGAAAGCTGTCCGACGTTTTTTTCCGGTGACATTCCAAATGTACTGTCTAGGGGGCCACATGCGAACCCTACCCCTACCCCCCACGATTTCTGAGGGGGAGGGTGGGGTTCATTTCGTTCGGGAGCTCCCGAGCGAAGTGAACCCCACCCTTCCCCGATCCGTCGTCGGGGACCCCCCCCCCTCCCCCCCTTCCCCGATCCGTCGTCGGAGACCCCCCCCCCTCCCCCCCTTTCCCCGATCCGTCGTCGGGGAAATCCACTGGCGCACTTTCCAAATGTAGTGTCGCCGTGCATGTTCATCCCCGTGTTCTGCATCAGGACCGGCCCTGGGCCGATCGGGCGCTGCTGCTGCTGCTGCTGCCGACATCTACTGGACGCAGTCCAGAATGGCGACGCGTGCGGACGGCACCGACACCGAGCTGCAGGCCGTGCCGAGGAGCTCGAGGCACGCTTCGGCATCGGAGGCGTTGCCGTCCTGCTTCCTCGAGCTGGAGGGGGGACCACCTTGGAGGCACCCCCTGTGTAGAGCGGCGAGGAGAAGGTTGGGCAGACCCGAGGCCGATGGGGAGCCTGGTATCCAGGGCCCTCTTCCCAGATCCATGCGGTGGGGCAGGCCCGCCAAGGATCCCGAAGGTACGTACCCCCAGTCCTCCGATTGGCCCCAGGACGGCGTGCTCGTTACAGTCGAACACAGGACAGCAGAACATCCTTCCAGAGCATGAGACCCTCCGCCAGCCAAAACAAACCAAACCATAACATCACTCGAGGGTACCCTCCCCCAGGATGCACAACAACGTCCAACAAACACGAAAAACACGAGGGCAACCTCCCCGAACCGACCTCGATCTTACACCTCGACCTGGCTGCATCAGGAAAGGGATAGCGGTTTTCACTGGCGGCTCGTTCTTAAGCAGGATGGGCGATTGTGGCCGTCAGCCACAGTGGAGACCTCCTCCACGGGCTCTGCGGGGTGGTCCCACTCCCTGAGGAGGCCCCGGACCTACCGGCTCGGGATGGGGAAGGTGCTGCAACTCGGCAACGAGGCACCCACGCCACCATCGAGGACGGGGCGAAGGTGCACGTCGAATGCAAGGCCACCGTGCCTGTCACGTCCCGCATCCCAGGCTCTGCTGGTGAGAACCCGGCCAGGCGTCATTGGCGGTCCGAGGTGGCGGAGGCCCCGAAGGGGGTCAGGCTCACGGAGGTCCATGCATGCGCACCCAGCCCCAGAAAGCTGCACAGGAAGGCCTGACCGCCAATCCGCAGCTTCGCGGCAGCGAGCACGCTGACCGTCTTGCCAGATCAGGGGCCGAGCCACTCCGAGCCCCCAGGCCCAGCGGTTGGTGGAGGGCCGTGCTCCGTCACAGCGATTGGCGATGCCTGCGGCCAGTCCCGAGGGAAACCAAGCCAACGAGGAAGCCGAAGACGAGGATCAAGCTCCAGTCCTTGCCAGAGAAACATGAAAAGAAAACTGAAGATGAGGATCAAACTCCAGTCCTTGCCAGAGAAATATATGAAGAAAGCCTGAAGATGAGGATCAAACTCCAGTCCTTGCCAGAGAAATATGTGAAGACAGAGCCAACGCAGACGATGGTGGTCAGCCCCCTTGCCATGCATGAGAAGAAGAAGCTGACGTGGACGATGTTCAGCTTCTCTGCCACGTGGTGGGATGATGGTCCCTCCTCCTCCACCTCCTCCTCCTCTACCTCCCCGCTCTGCCTCCCGCTCCCCAGGGGTGTGCCTCGCTGGGGAGGGAGGCTGCCCGCTTCGCGAGACCTCCCCGCACGTGGTATGACCCGAGGCGGCGTGGCGGGCAGTGGCCCGACCACGACGGCTCGGAGTGGCTCATATGAAGGGACCCCTCAGGAGGCAGCCCTTTACCAGCCTCGAACGTATCCCTATCCCTAAGATTGACACGCCAAAAGGCAAAGACGATCTTAGGGATTCGCCTTCAAAAAATAAGGGAATCCCTAAGATTGGCATCGTGATGAGGAGGTGCCCAGCATAGGGATAGGGATACGTTCCAGGCTGGTAAGCCCTGGGCTCCCGATCCCCTCCGTCGCCCTCCCTCGTGGACCCCTGGAGCCCTCGAAGTTTAGGTCGGGCATGTCCTCGTCCTCCCACAGACGGACGCTGGAAGAACCATTCAAAACAAAGTCGACCAATGACCAAAAAGAGCCAGAAGAGCACGACAAATCGTCACCATATCATATTCCTGCTATTCTTGACTATTCCTCCTGTGGAGGGACATGCTCGATTTAACTCTCTAAGTCCCCTGGGGAGACCCCCGTGGCCCAAGCTCCTCAGGAGGGGGGAGCCCAGGGAGACCTGGTCTTTTCGTGGTCACCGCCTCTGGTGGGCTGAGGTCTGAAGGTCAGGGGATGGCAACCCGTCGGATTCCCTCCTTCTCTGTTCCTCTTGATGAAGGGTACGCGCGAGGGTCACACAACGTGCCCGCCAGAGGGCACACCTATGAACCATGCACAGGCTGACCCAGCAAAGGCCGGTGTAAGCCGGTGGACTCTTTCTGGCAAGGCAGGTTCCCCGGATACGTGGACGGCAGAGCACTCCAAATCCCTTATTAATCGTCTCCCTGGTCCGGTTTTTTGAGGCGCCTTTTTTGTAACTGGGGGGGTCCGGTTTATTAGGGCGCTTTCTTTGGATTGGAGCTTAGGGGGTCCGGTTTATGAAGGCGTCCCGTGCAAGAGGGGGGGGCCCGGAACATTGGGTCGCATGTGGAGGGGGGTCCGGTTTTTTTGGGGGGGTCGATTAATCAAAGATCTGGAATGCAAAAGAATGCCGCCCTGCCCTCTCGGAAGACCCGCCGGGACCGGTCGGTCCGAGGTCCCGGCACCGTCCCCGGCTGCCCCCGGCCAGGCCCAGGAAGACGAGGAGCTTCGGGCCTTCGGGCCCTGCACTCCGAGAGGGGGTCGCGCAACGTCTTGGCCTCTCGTGGGAGGAGGCCGTCGCGCCGGGCCGGGCCGCTCGCGCGGCCACAAGCGGCAGCAGCAGCAGCAGCAGGTCGGGCGTGACACCTTCAAGTCCCCTGCCCCGAAGCCCTTTGATGGGGGTCGTTCCCCCATGCTTCCATGCACGTCGAGTGGAGTCGCCCCCCGTCTACAGCGTAAGGTCGTGTCTCCTCCTCCTCCTCCTCCTCCTCCTCCTCCTCCTCCTCCTCCTCCTCCTCCTCCGCCGTCTCAGCCGCAGCCCCGTCCTCAGCCTCAACGACACGAATCTTCGCATTCGTGCCAATTTGTCTATTATTATCCTCCTCCTCCTCCTCCTCCTCCTCCTCCTCCTCCTCCTCCTCCTCCTCCTCCTCCTCCTCCCCTCCTCCTCCTCCTTTTCCTCCTCCTCCTCCTCCTCCTCCTCCTCCTCCTCCTCCTCCTCCTCCTCCTCCTCCTCCTCCTCCTCCTCCCCATCATCCTCCCGCATACGCGTCCGGCGCGTTCGCGCGCTCTGCGGGCAGCGAACCTCAGTTGCAGGCTGGAGACCTGGGCCACGCTATCACTTCCAGTCCGCCTCCTGCTTTCCCCATCCGACCCTTCCCTCTTCATTACGACCACTGCTATCGAGACAATCACCTGCCTGACGCTCGATGCAACCAGCAATCAGCAACACAAAAATTATCCCGGCAAAGCAACCTAACAGCGATGTGTAGAAGCATATCTGAAAGCATTCCCCTTAAGATTCAGATGAAAATCCAGTTGTAAAATTCTGCTGTTCTCGCAGTCGTAGTCGCATTCGCGATGACAGTCGCAGCGGCAACGGCAGTCGCAGTCACAGCCTCAGCCTCAGCCTGCCTCAGCCTCAGCCTCAGCCTGCCTCAGCCTCAGCCTTCAGCCTCGGCCTCAGCCTCAGCCTGCCTCAGCCTCAGCCTGCATCAGCCTCAGCCTCAGCCTCAGCCTGCCTCAGCATCAGCCTGCTTCAGCCTCAGCCTCAGCCTGCCTCAGCCTCAGCCTCAGTCTGCTTCAGCCTCAGCCTCAGTCTGCCTTCAGCCTCGGCCTCAGCCTCAGCCTGCCTCAGCCTCAGCCTGCCTCGGCCGCAGCATCAGCCTGCCTCAGCATTCAAAATGTGGCCCAGGAATGGAGTTCTGGGAACTAGAAGAACACGAAGTGGCCTACAGTTGGCTCCGGGCATTCAAAATCATGCCCAGGAATAAAGTTCTGGGAACTTGAAGAGCACGAAGTGGCCTACAGTTGGCTCCGGGCATCCAAAATGTGGCCTGGGAATGGAGTTCTGGGAAGTCGAAGAACACGAAATGGCCTACAGTTGGCTCCGGGCATCCAAAATGTGGCCTGGGAATGGAGTTCTGGGAGCACCAAGAGCGATTTTGCGAGGATGTCCCAAGCGATTTCGGCTTCGGCGGCAGCCTGTCCGGGTCCCGCCCAGACCCCCCTGAGGAGTCATGATGTTCTCTTTTGAGACCGCTAGAAACCTATCAGCAAGAGCTGTTAGGTAATAACGATGCACAAGCACTGCGAAGTCCCACTCCTGCCTGTCAAAAAATTGATCCTGCTTCGGTTCCAAAGCCCCCGGTAGCCGCATTCAAATGCATACATGTATTCATTTTTGTATGTGTCTTCTTGTTCACCTGTAGATAGCATTCGCCAGCGTGGGCCCCAAATCGTGCGTCCCTCGCAAAAAAAATGTGGTGCAAACCCACGTGGCGCAATCTATGCGTCGCAGTATACGTGATGCGACTCACCCCGCCGAACTTGAGGTTGCCAACTCCGCCGCTCGCGCAGTGGCCCCGCACACCCACCCGCAGTTTGGCTTGAGAAACCCTGCGGCGGCGATGTCGACGACTGCTTGTAGACGGTTGCCGCATCGCTGCTGCCGCGCTCGCGCGCGCAGGCTCGCGTGCAGAGCGACCAGCCCGTCTGGCTCGACCGACGCGGCCGCGGTGGCGGTGACCTCTGGGCACTGCCCAGCGCGTCTCGCATGCCGCGTTGACGCGCTGGCACTTCAGTGCGAGTCGGTGATTCGGGCGGGCGCGCCACGATGGCGACTGCGAAAACGGCAGCCACGATGATGATAGTAGCGATGCTGGTGACGAGGATAACGTTGACGACGGCAAGGCCAATGACGGCGCCAATGCTGATCGCGCCGATGACGATGATGGTGTCCACGTGTCGGCGACGAACGTTTTGGAAGGATTTCGACATGCGCGCGCGGCCGACGCGCGCGAGTAGCCCGCATGGTGACGCGCGCAAGGGCGTTCGAATGATTCCGACACGAGCGCGCGCGACAGAGGCCCGTTTGGTCGTAGTGGATGGAAATTGTGAATAAAAACAGATGGTGCGTAAGAACTTGCCAAAGCGCGCGCAGACTTGTTTGACAAAAAAACGTTGCAAAACCGCTGGTGTTTTAGGTGCTTTCGGGACACTCGATCTGGAAATCCTTACGAAACCGACGGTTGTTGAAAAATGCTTGGCATGCGCGCGCGGCGAGGCGCGCGTTTGGACTCTGTCCGTTTTGGGTAAAGGATTCTGGAGCGTGGACGACCGTTGGCAAACTAGCGCGCGCGCATAATAGCATTTAGCATCGATGTGGGGGGGGCGATACGGGAGTGGCTGGGCTGGTATGAAATCAAAAACGGAATGAACGATGGGGTGCATCATATGTACATTGCACACTTCCACGGGGTAGGGATAACCCCGGGAGTGGGGCGGCAAGTCCTACTTCTTTTTTAGAGAGGAATTTCTATACAGCGCAATTCATATTGCTGAACTTGAAATTATCAACTCCACCGCTCGAGAAGTGATCCCACACGCGCACCCGCAACTTGGTTTGCGAAACACATGCGGCGGCAATAGCGATGGCAGCTCGCGAAAAGTTGTTGCGAATTGGAAATTGTGATTCCACCAGCGTGCTTACACAAAAGATGGGGGGGTGTCCGGCTGTGCTGGGATGGTAAGAGTTCAAATTGAGAACAAACCCTGGGGGCGCAACCAAACTGTGAGTTGCAAATCCCCTGGGGGTGCGGACACGTCGGGGGATGGGGGGGATCTCATTTTTTTTTAGGAAGGAGAAGACTGACTACCTACCAGACCACCCCAACCCAACCCGAAGACCCGAATTTCGGGTTGGGGGGGTAAGGGTTCCACACGTGTTTTTTCGATGTTTCCCGACCCCCCCCCCACTGGAAATCGAGGGTAAATCTGAGCCTTCGGGTTGGGTTGGGGTGGTTTGGTGGGTGGTGAAAGACATGCAAGCGGCGACGAAGCGGCGACGAGGCAGCGACGGCGGCAACATAGCCGCCAGACCGACAGGCAGGCCCGGGCGACGGGGCGGCGACGGGGCGGCGACGGGGGCGGCGACGGCGCCAACATAGCCGCGGCGATGCGGCGGCCACGGGGTGGCGACGGCGGCGACACGGCCGCCAGACCGACAGACAGACAGGCCCAGACGACGGGCGGCGACGAGGCAACCACGGGGCGGCGACGGCGGCGACCTAGCCGCGGCGATGCGGCGGCCACGGGATGGCGACGGCGGCGACACAGCAGCCAGACCGACAGACAGACAGGCCCAGACGACGGGCTGCGACGAGGCAACCACGGGGCGGCGACGGCGGCGACCTAGCCGTCAGACCGACAGAGAGGCCCAGCTCCCTAGTAACAAGGGCCCCCAGGTGCAAGCACTGCTCGAGAAATACACATCGCCACCAACATCGCCATCATCACTGTTACCTCTCCCTTGTCATCATACTCCTCTTGCGCTATCCACTCGGCCGAGCCAGCTCCTCATCATAATAAGTGCCTGACCTTCCCCGTACAGTCCATCTTTCTCATTATCCTCCTTGGTCTACTAGTCCCCGAGCGCCTCGCCCTATTACTTCTCACTGGTAATGGCCGTGCTCTGATCGCGGTTCAAAAACCACTGATGTGCACAATTCCTGACGCTGTTACTACTATTACTGATTCGAATGCTGCCAATGACTCGAACACCGTGCTACCACCACTACCCACTACCACTAAGACGACTACGACGACGAGTATCAATCAACTGGCATCGCTGAGTTCAGCACAAAGGTGGTCACAACGAAGACGTAGTGGTTGGAAAACCCATGGCCCCATGATACAATAGCTTATGTCGAATCAAATAACACAAACACGCATGCGGCAACTGCATATACCACAATGCGCGCACACGCATACACACACACACACACACACACACACACACACACACACACACACACACACGCGCATGCACGCACGCACGCACGCACGCACGCACGCACGCATACACAACCCTTCCATCCCAGCCAACCGCGAAAGATGTGGTTGGATGAGCTTCGACATGATCGAACACGCGCCAGACAACAACGTGAAACCGACTCCATCTTGCCGAACGAACTGGGAAATGGCAAGGTTGTACACAATATGAGCAGCATGGCCCACATCACCACCATCGTTACCAACGTGTATTACCCTGTCCGCTGCATAGTTCACCAGAGCATCGAAACCATTATGAATAGCTCCGCCCGCCGTCGTTGCGGCTCGCAACACTCAAGCCTTCATCCAGTCATGCATGTCATCACCTCTTGTGGCACCAGACTCCCTGCCTGACCCCCCCGAGCGCGAACTGGAGCGCACACCTCTTGCATGATGGTTTCCACGGAGGCCTCTTCGAGACCCATGACGTCCACATTCAGCTTCCCATCCTGCGAAACGCCGCGTTTCAACGCTTGAGATACGAAGCAAATAAGAGCACCAGGCTCACCCTTTGAAGAACATGTCAGCACCACCTCGATTGGACAAAGGATGTGTGCACTCCCCGCAGCCAATACTCACGCAAGGTTGCTCGAGAGGCCCACTCAAACGCAGTCCGAACGGTGCAGCCTAAGTTGTAGCATCGCCCAGCGCAGGGACATCACAAATCCAATGGAAATCTCGGCCACAACTGGCGCGTGTCGAGGGGATGACTGAAGCCCCCTCCCCTTACCCAAGACGTCGACCAAGTTTGACTAAAAACCAGGGATGCGTGCATTCACCCGAAAAGGACAAGTTGATTTCATGTGGGCTGAACAGTACGAGCCAACATTCGACCCGCAGTGGGTACTCAACGCCAACCTGCAGGGAAACCCAAAATCAGAGTGAGGGATTAGAACGGTAATCCATTGTCTCTGGACGCGTGGCTGAAGTGAGGTTCTGCGTGACGGAGGGTTGTTGGTGTTGGTGTTGGTGGTGTTGGTGTTGGTGTTGGTGGTGTTGGCGGTGTTGTTGGTGGTGGTGTTGTTGTGGTTGTTGTTGCTGTTGGTGGTGGTTGTGTTGCGTTGATGTTGCATTTCTGTTGTTGCTGTCGTCGCCCTCGCCCGCGACCCGCCCGCGACTCACCCCGCGACCCGCCCCGCGACCCAACCCGCGACCCACCCGCGACCCACTCGCGACCCACCCGCGACCCACCCGCGACCCAAACACGTTGCATTAACGAAAAAATCGACGCCTGCGGCGGGCTTCTTCAGAGCCTCGCAGACTGCCGGCGTCCCCGCTCCCCCCTCACTTACCCGCAGCTGCGGGATGGTGCAATAGACAACCTATATTTCTATCGCGAGCCGTTTCCATGAAAACGCCTCCACACACCCAGGACTGCACCAGGCACCATCTTGACTTGCAACGACTTCATCGGGAGCCAGGGACACCGAAAGGTACCGATACCGCTACTCCCCGGACCTCTCCCGGGGTGCGTTCTGACCAGAATTTCGAAGCGAATGCAGCGGTGGCGACGAGGGCCTCCCAGGAGGCCCAAAAAGAGGCAAAGGGGCGAAGGGTAGAGGTATGGGTACCTTTTGAGCAGGGACCGACCGTCCCGGCATTCCTATAGGCCTACCACGACATGTTCTTGGAACCCAAAGATGTTCTAATAACAAAGACAATGTTCTTAGAACATTAGCCCGGTGTGATGAAACAAGACAGTCCCAGCCAGAAATGTTCTAAGAACACTTCGTGGAAACCAAAAAAGGTTCTTAGGACATTGTTTGGTAGGCCTATAGGCACACCAGGACGCTTCGCCACTGCTTGAATGAGTACCTTTGTCTCCTCTGAGGAGTACTCTTCTGGGCCGCTGCTGCGTAGCACTTCAGTGCGCAGCGCGCTGGGGCCACCGCGTCCCCCCTTTGTCGATGGAGGAAGCGGCGGCCTCACTGCCACACGGGCGTCCCCGCGTGAGTCCAGGGCCTGGCTCGCTGGACCACACGAGCCGGCCACGCCACCACGCGACCCACTCCGAGGATGACGGGGGTAAGGACAATTGGACAGCAAGGAGGGAAGCGCAAGAAAGCAACGCGAAGGAAGGAAGGAAGATTGGTGGGATTCGGGGGATGGGGGATAACGGATGGAGGATAAAAGGGGGGGAAGGACGTTAACCTGTCGTGGACGGACAAGGGAGGGCTCGCTCTCCCTTTCTCTCACCCACGCAGTGCAACCTACGAGTCTTTGAGCGTATTCGTGAACCTGGGGGTAAACGGCATCTTGCGCTCGCACCCTCTACTTCGCAGCTCCGTTCGGAGCACCAGGCACTCACAACGAGTGGCAGATGACCGTACAGCACGGAGGTCGCTGCACGGGAGCCTGGCGGACAAGGAAAGGCTCAGGCTGAGGACGAGGGCTGACGAGGCGCAAAGGCTCTGCCTCACACGCGCGCGTGTCATCTGCCGGAGACCACGATGCCGCTGCGCCAGAGCCGAGGTCCTCCAAGGTCCCCCGAGGTCCTCCGCGGCGCCCCCGAGGGCCTCCGAGAGCCCTCGAGGCCCAGCCCGAGGCCCTCGCCCCCGAGAGGCCCCGTGACCGCCTGCCGCACTCCAGCCATACCCCCATGCTGGGCTCCACGTTCGCTGCCGCGGGGTCGGGTCCCGAAAGCTCGGGGGGGCGGCGGGTGTGGATGGCTGCCCGCCGCTGCGGGTAGGCAGGTCCCCCTCCTCCTCCTCCTCCTCCTCCTCCTCCTCCTCCTCCTCCTCCTCCTCCTCCTCCCAACTCCTCCTCCTCCTCCTCCTCCTCCTCCACCTCCTCCTCCTCCTCCTCCTCCTCCTCCTCCCTCCTCCTCCTCCTCCTCCTCCTCCTCCTCCTCCTCCTCTCATCATCATCATCATCATCATCATCATCATCATCATCATCATCATCATCATCATCATCATCATCATCATCATCATCATCATCATCATCATCATCATCATCCATCATCCTCATCCTCCTCCTCCTCCTCCTCCTCCTCCTCCTCCTCCTCCTCCTCCTGCTCCTACTCCTCTTCCTCCTCCTCCTCCTCCTCCTCCGATCTGCCCCTCCGCATATGGACATACAGTAGGGGCTCGACCACAAGAAGCCGTCCACAAGAAACCCAGCCCTGAAACCCCAGGACGTCCACTGATTTCTGGTGTGGGAACGCCACGCTTTCCATAATATCAAAACCACCGACACCCAAGAAACCCTGGGCACCCTGGAGGCAAGCAGGGTGTTTTTCTTGGCGTGGGTCTCCACTGTAATATGGCAGAGGATCCTACGCACGTCTTCCCCACCTCCCATGCCGCACGCCCCCGAGAGTTGCACGGCAGGGCCCTGTCCTCGTCCAGGATCGCCCTCATCCCTTCGGCCTGCATCGCCGCCCAGCACCTGGGGGGCGTGGCTCTTCGGCGTCTTCTGTGCCCCAGCGCGGGAATGACGAGCAGGAGGAAGAGGAATGGCTTCTCAACAGTCCTGAGACGGCTTATGGAGGTCTAGGAACTACCAAATGGCAATCTGCGCCACCGCAAGATCTAACGCGAAGAGGACACTACCCCAGAAGTCCCTCGCGCATCCTGCTCATCCGCCCCTCTCACCTTCCCAAGACAGATGCGTGACCTCAGAGGACCTCCAAAGGGAAGGAAAAGCACCTTACTGTGAAGAAAATCCGGAAACCTCCAGAATGGAGAAAGCCACCTCCATACGCTTTCACGCCCCGCGCGTCCGGCGCAGTCCACGCGCGGTTCCAGAACCCTGCGCGGCTTCCCGGTTCCCAAGATGGCCCCTCGAGGCCAAAAATGACAAAAGACTGAACATGTAGAACAACTCCCCCTCCCCCTCCTCCTCCTCCTCCTCCTCCTCCTCCTCCTCCTCCTCCTCCTCCTCCTCCTCCTCTCCTCTCCTCCTCCTCCTCCTCCTCCTCCTCCTCCTCCTCCTCCTCCTCCTCCTCCTCCTCCTCCTCCCTCCTCCTCCTCCTCCTCCTCCTCTCCTCCTCCTCCTTCCTTCCTCCTCCCCCTCCTCCTCCTCCTCCTCTCTCTTCCTCCTCCTCCTCCTCCTGGCTCACTCTGCGGCCTCCGAACCCCAGGCTCGAGGATCGAGGCTTTCTGGCGCCGCCGGAGCCCTCTCTTTCGGCCACCCTCCTGCTCCTCCTCCTCCTCCTCCTCCACCTCCTCCTCCAACTCCTCCCCTCCTCCTCTCCTCCTCCTCCTCCCTCCTCCTCCTCCTCCTCCTCCTCTCCTCCTCCTCTCTCCTCCTCCTCCTCCTCCTCCTCCTCCTCCTCCTCCTCCTCCTCCTCCTCCCTCCTCCTCCTCCTCCTCCCCTCCTCCTCCCCCTCCTGCTCCAACCTCCTCCTCCTCCCATCATCATCCTCCTCCTCCTCCTGCTCCTCCTCCTCCTCCTCCACCTCCTCCTCCTCCTCCTCCACCACCACCACCACCACCACCTCCTCCCTCCTCCTCCTCCTCCTCCTCCTCCTCCTCCTCCTCCTCCTCCTCCTCCCTCCTCCTCCTCCTCCTCCTCCTCCTCCTCCTCCTCCTCCTCCTCCTCCTCCTCCTCCTCCTCCTCCTCCTCCTCCTCCTCCTCCTCCTCCTCCTCCTCTCCTCCTCCTCCTCCTCCTCCTCCTCCTCCTCCTCCTCCTCCTCCTCCTCCTCCCTCCTCCTCCTCCTCCTCCTCCTCCTCCTCCTCCTCCTCCTCCTCCTCCTCCTCCTCCTCCTCCTCCTTCCTCCTCCTCCTCCTCCTCCTCCTCCTCCTCCTCATCATCATCATCATCATCATCATCATCATCATCATCATCATCATCATCATCATCATCTTCCACGGCCTCCGTCTCCGCCCGCTTCGTCGCCGACGTGGTGGTCCTCTTCAGGGTCGGCGGCACCGGCCGCCAGGCCTTCGCAATCTGGAAACCTCCAGAATGGAGAAAGACACCTCCAGATGGAGGGACCGGTGTCGGCGTGCCATGGGCGCCCCCCCCCCAAGGGACTGGCAGCGGCGATGGAAGGCGGCGCGGGCGCGGGGGGGCGGGAGGGGGCACGCGGTCCACATGGTGATCAGCGAGATGCCTCCCATCCCGCGCTGCCGAGAGGCGCCCCTCTGCTGCGCCCAGGACAGGAGGAGCAAGGACAGGAGGAGCAGCAGGAGGAGTAGAGGGAGTAGTAGGAGGAGGCGGGGCGGGAATAGGAACAGCACGAGGACGCCTGGGGAGCTAGAAGCCGAAAGAGGGGGGAGGGCGAGAAAGAGAGGAGAGAGGAGGGGGAGCGGGGGGAGCGAGAGAGTGAGCGAGCGCCCATCTGCTATCTGAGGCGGGTAGAGGCACGCCCGTGAGGGCAGCACGGGCGGGGCCGTGGCCCACGGGAGTAAGGCTTCAGTGTGAGGTCGGGCCGTGGGGTCCGTACTGGAGGGGGGGTACTGGGGGGAGAAGAGAAGGCACGGGGCGAGAAGGAGCAGGGGCAGGGGGGGAGAAGAGGAGGTGCAGCTGGAGAGGGGGGTGGATCGAGGCAACGCCACAGGAGTGACGCCTGTGTTCGTGCACTGTCCCACCTCCTTTCCCTCTCCCTGTGCACGATTTCCGCCACAGGCGGGCACGTTCCAAACCGCTACGGAAAACAAAGAAAAGGAGGGGAAACAAGGGGCGGGAGGGCGGAGGAGGCTTCCCGCAGCCAGGCAGACATGAAGACTGAGTGTTCGCTGAACTGCCAGCGGCGGCAGCTCAAGCGAACTTCCGGCCGCTGGCGCCCGATTCTCCTCATCCTCCTCCTCCTCCTCCTCCTCCTCCTCCTCCTCCTCCTCCTCCTCCTCCTCCTCCTCCTCCTCCTCCTCCTCCTCCCTCCTCCTCCTCCTCCTCCTCCTCCTCCTCCTCCTCCTCCTCCTCCTCCTCCTCCTCCTCCATTCTTCTTCCTTATGAATAACCCTTCCGTGTCGCACCCCGAGGCCAGTCGGAAGGGCGGGCCAGGCGTTTCGCATAAGACTTCCTTATCAATTATGAGCCTGAAGCTTCGAAGCTGGCAACAATTTAACAAATGGAGGGCGAGTCGTTTTCAAAATGTGGATCTCGCCTTAGCACAGCGCACATTCGTTTGAAATGTTGCAAGAGCTTCACGAATTGAAGACAGGTCGTTGACAAAACGTGGCTAGCGCCTTAGCGCCGTGCAAGTTATTGCTAAAAAATGGCAAGGGTTTCACGAATTTAGGGCGGCTCGGTTTCAACATGTGGTTCTCGCCTGAGCGCCGCGCACATTCGTTCAACAAAATAGCATCAGCTTCACGGATTGAGGGCGGCTCCTTTTCAAAATGTGGTTCTTGCCGTAAGGCCGCGCACAATCGTTTTAAAAATGCAAGAGTTTCACGGAGTGGAAGCGGTTCCTTTTCAAATGTGGTTCTCGCCTTAGCACCGCGCACATTCGCTTCCAAAAAACTCAAAGAGTGCCAATGGCTCTCATGGCTAACGTACCAGAAATTGTGTTTGGGAACGAGTCAGGAGCGCCAGGGCGTTAAAGTTACGCTGGTTCGCCGCATTGGAGTCCCATGAATGGCTTCTGGCACAATTCAGAACTGCTCAGACGCAACAGTCAAGTTGGCCCGTGGTGTTGAAGGTTTGAGGATGTTGCTCGGCGCGCTTCATAACTCTCACACGGTTGTCTCCCAACGGTGCGCTTCCCTCAGTGGAAAGGAACCGTTGTCGGGGCCTATGAAGAGGCAGCTTGGAGGGAGGGTGTATTCCAACATCGTTGATGACTCGTGGGTTTACACTGGTCATCCCCCTCCTCCTTTTCCTCTTCCTCCTCCTCCTCCTCCTCCACCTCCTCCTCCTCCGCCTCCTCCTCCTCCTGCTGTTCTCCCCGCACCCTTCTCCGCTCATCGCCCCTGAAGCCGCTCCAGCTGGGGAAACCGAAAGGTGGCAATGCCGCTACTCCTCGGACCACCTGGCGTGTTTTCTGACCAGGACTTCGAGGCGAGTCCAGCCGCGGCAACGAAGGCCTCCCAGGAGGCCCACAAAGGCGGCAAACGAGGGACGCGCAGCTGTATCGGCACCTCTGCCTCCTCTGACCAGCCCGCCCTCGCCCCGACAGGGGCCGAGCATGATGCAGATCCAGTCCACGCAGTTCCAGAACTGCCAGTAATCCTTGAACTCGCCGCAGCCGAGCCTCGCGGCGTGCCACATGTCCTGCGGCC